>JBBPJY010000135.1:8105-22063 GCA_038088975.1 Xerocomus cyaneibrunnescens
GAATTAACTGACAGCGATTCGAGTAACACCTTGGATCTTCCAGACATGCTGTCCCCTTTGGTCAAAGCTCCGCGAAGAAAGGAACCCACGGGCTTGAGGCAACAACCCCATTCTAAAAAATTCATACCCTTGTACGCCGATACAAGTGATGACGAAGAGTCCGACGAAGAGTCCATCTTCGTATTGTGCGTATTTGGTGGAATATTACTCTGCCTTACCCATTCTTGTCTAGGAATGTTCCTCGAGGCTCTCGAAGGCCAATCCGGAGCATACCTCCTGCCAAAGGTACATCTTTCTTCCCGCATATCAAGACAAGTCGACTGAGTCCCCGATTGGTGGCGTGGGGTCAAGATGTCGCGAAGGACAGTCCGTCGCTGGACTCTCCAAAGAAAGACGCTATTCCAGAGCTCTCTCGGGCAGCAGGAAAGCCACCTAGCAAAAGGACTGGGAATTCAACTTCTAAGGCGAGAGAGCAAGCCCGGCGGCAGAAGTATGCCGCCGACCTGTTCGCTAAGCTCAACAAAGATGTTTTTGGTGAATGCCTCCCGAAAGATACCACTCTTGAATGGAGCAAACGCCTGCTGACAACTGCGGGACGAGCGCGCTGGCATCGGTAAGTCCACCACACTTCCGTGGACCCTAGCCGTGTTGATTTTTCTGGACCTTTAGATCGCGTGAGGGCGTGCATACCACGAAGATTGAACTGGCATCCAAGATCTTGGATCGTGATGGTAGGCTGATTTCATTTCGAGCGCAACACACGGTACCAGATAACTTGAATGGAACGTCTAGAACGTATTCGAAATACCCTGTCTCACGAGATGTGCCATTTAGCATGTTGGGTAATTGATAATCGGCCTCAAGAAGGACATGGACAGCTTTTCAAATTATGGTTAGTACTATGCCATTTTAGATTCTACCGACTATCAAAAAAAATGATTGACAGGGCGAACAAAGTGATGCACAAGCATCCAGATATCCACATTTCTGTAAGAAGTCTGCTTAGCTCAGAAATACCCGTGCCAATTATGTTAGACCCGACATAACTATGAAATATCATACCCATATGAATGGAGTAAGTTTTTGTTGTCGTTAGTCTCCCTTCTGATCTGACACGTGGTTTTAGAATGCGAGAAGTGTTCAAAGATGTAAGCACAATGGGGTCCCATTCGAGGTGCCTGACTAGCTGCTCCTAGCTATGGTAGATATTCTAAGTCTATACGGCCGGATGAATGTGGTAAGTCAAAGTACTTAATGACATTCACTCGTGTAGCCGTGATGTTTTGTCGGGACAGTGTGTGGTGCCTGTAAAATGGGCAAGCTGATCCCTCAGTTTGTCGAAAAACGGCGAATGACCCCCAAGGTCAACCATATGGCCGTGGCCAAGCCTCGAGGTACAGACAGGCCATTCTACCCCATTGCAATGCTCAGCGTTGTTGATCCATCACCAGATTCTCCGCATCCAATAGTTGGGAGTCCAACAAAGAATGGACCCATCATACAGCGAACTTCTCCACCTTCGAAGAACATTATGGATGAGGATATCCCGGACCTCGTGAATGCCCTCATGAGCATATCCATCGGTGATTTAGAAGACTAAGAGATTGACATGTCACTTTCTATTGAATTTCGAAGGTTCCAAAGATCCGAAAGGATAGATTGAAGTAAATGGCGAGTGAGCGATTACTTGAATAACCATATACTCGGACTAAGGGTGAATGGCAAACCTGCATAAATGCCCCTAAGGGTTTCTGTAACATCGTGATGTCAATGTATGTGTATAGGTGTTGAGTCTTTTGTGCTGAAACTGCGCCTGAATTATTGGTGTTAATAAGTCACACTGGAGTGTATGAAGTCCAAAGGATGAATTGCCTGCGTGATGTAAGCTATGTAAACAACAGTGAGGATCGTAAGGGATGGCAACACATATGAGACAAATATACCATAACACTTGAGAGGTCTTTCTAATGTCAATATCTACATATCTATCCGAGCGTAACTTGGGTTATTGAACAATGGTGCTTTTGCTCACCATTCATCAACACCAAACCATTCTTCGTCCTTTATATGCAACCATTTGTGGTCAATCACATTTCGCGCTTCTTTACGTTCTCGCTGATCGACAGCGAGCATAGGCTCCAAGAAAGCACAGAGCTCCGCGGCCGCAGCATTCGACATTAGATACTTTTCCACCATCACGCGGTACAACGGCCATGGCTTCAGAGTTTTGATGTACCGTAGTGCCCCTGCAGTCTGGTGTCAGAACGTAACTGGACAGTACGGCTGAAGGACTGACCAGTGTGATCAAACAGTTCTCTACTATACCTGCCCCCCATCTTCACCTCAAGAGGAAAATCACCCATGAGCTCGATGATCTGGGCCATATGGTCATCATCCTTAGTAAACAACTCGCCCTGCCCGTGCGGATCGAAAAGGTACTCGGCGGTTAATAGTTCGAAAACGACACACGCGACACTCCATATGTCAGCGCGAGTTCCCCAGTCGCGCCGCCCGAGGATAGCTTCAGGGCAACGATATTGACGGGTCTGGATGTCTTCAGTGTAATGCTGTTTCGTGGGTGTTGCATTGCCTAGATCGGCGATCTTGATCATAAGCGAGGTATATCCTAGAGAACTTGGAGGCTGGGGGGTAGGACAAGCAGTGGAGGTGCTGGTGGTTGAGTGGCTCAGGGTAGAAGAATTTGTCCGTTGAGGGGCGGTCCGAGAGAGCAATGATGGACCAATGGGAACGTGGGGAATGTCATTTTGGGGGTGTGATTGGACGAGGGGCGAAGCCGGCGGTTGCGTCATTGAATTCCGCGAGTCAGACTTCTCCTTCGGGTGCGAAGCGAAGTCGGAGACCGTAATGGAAGCCATCTTGGACAAGGCGGGGATATCTGTACTCTCGACGGAAGTTGGTGGAGTGCTGCGGATACTATGCGAACCAGCATGGATCGAAAAAGAAGAAGTGGTTGAAGCCGGGGACGGACTGCCACATTGTAACGAGGGCTGGTCGATGGGGCCGATTTGAGGATCTGGAGAGACAGAGTACTTTGAAAGTCTGCTGGCAGAGGAGGTTCCCTGTGGAGGAACGGTAGACAGGAAGTGACGGTGAAGACTTGCGCTACTTGCACTAGCGCTGAAGCTACCGCATCTAGACGAAGGGCTTGACAGTGGTTGGGAGTCGAAAATCTCGACGTGCCGTTCGCGAGCAGGAGGTCGACGGTTAGGAATTGTCATGCCCAAGCGGGACCTCGTAGGGTAAGGCACACCAACTTGACGTGAACGGGGAGAAGGGGACACGGAGAGTTCCGCGAGAATGTGCGCCTCAACGTCTGGGATGGAGATAACTAGAAAACGGCGTAAGAAGATGCAAGATGCGGAGAGGGATGACATACGGATGTTCTCTGGCTTGATATCTGTGTGTACTAAGTCACACTCATCGTGGAGGTACTGGAGGCCAAGGAGAATCTGCCTGGTGATTAGCTTGACGAGAGGTTGCGGAACCCCCTTTTTCTTGTTGCGCTCAATGACAGTCAGGAGGTTTTCTCCAAGGGGTTCGAATACGATACATATGTGATTTTCTGGTCCAGGGTGCGTGAAAGAGTCGAGGAAAGAGACGATATGGGCGCGACCTGGATGAGCAGTATTTGCATCTGATACTTTGGTGAGAAGCTTTATCTCATCGCGAGCCGTGTCGGCATAGCGGGAAGCGGACTTGACAACCTTGAGGGCAGAATAGCGAGATTGACTGGGGTGGATGAAAAGGAGAACAAGGAGGGAGGAACGTGGGACGCACTGGGTGTCATGAACAAGCCAGACGGTAGAGAAGTGTCCCCAACTATGGGCAAGGTGAGAAAGGGCGAGAAGAGGAAGAAGGGGTCATACCCGAGTTTTCTAACGACGAGATAGCGACCGTCTTTGAAAACGTCACTGATCTTTACGGGTAGATAGCCACCAGCGTTATATTCTGCTGGAGACTCCTCCTCCTTCGAAACATGGTCTTGGACGGGGACAATCTTTGGGCCTGATGAAGTAAGTACGTACTGATATTTAGCGCATGGTTCCTTTGGCGCCATAAAATGCGAGGGTGGGGAGGTGGAGGAGATGGAGGAAGAGGACAAGTCACACACCCGAACACGGGCCCGGTCTCGGAACGGGAAGGAGTCGGCTATCGGAAATCTAATGTGGCCTATCAGCCCCGCGCCACCCCCACCGGCGTCACCGACCTTGTCCTCAACGTCCACGACGTCCGACGTCCACCTCCACGACGCCAACCGTGTCAGAGTATCCACACGACACGCAGTTGTCATGTCCGTCTTCATGTCGGAAAACTTTATCGGAGCCGTCCATGATGAATGGCGACTCTTCAGGTATTCGCTGTTATCGGCCAGCGCTCGCGTCTCCCTCATTCATTTTTGCTCAGCGACCGCCCCGATGACTATACCATCGGTGCACCCATTGGGTTCGGCGCGTCCTCTGTCGTGTACGCAGCCTCGTACAGCCCTCCCCCTCCTGAACCCCCTCGACCATATCCTTGTGCACTCAAGGTCCTTGACCTCGACTCCCTTCCCCCACATTCCCTCGCTCTTCTTCAGCGCGAGACCCAGCTCATGTCCCTTTCCAAGCACCCAAACGTCCTTCGCGTACGTGGCAGCTGGATCAATGGCCACAAACTTTACATCGCCCTCCGTCTCATGAACAAGGGCAGTGCTGCAGACGTTATGAGCTACGCTTGGCCCGGTGGCATGGAGGAGGAAGTTGTAAAATGTATCCTCAAACAGGCCCTAGAAGGTCTCAAGTCAGTCCCTCCTCCCAAGTTCCCCCAGTCCCTCTAACGCCCTTCCGCTAGTTACCTCCACATAAATGGCTTTATTCATCGTGACGTAAAGGCAGCCAACCTTCTGATTGATGACGATGGCACTGTCCTAGTAGGTGACCTTGGCGTTGCTGCTCCCCTCGTAGACGATGGTGAACAATCCATCATCCACCCAATCAGTTCTGCCAACCCCTGGTCAAACTTGAAGGTTGACCTCCCATCCAAGTATTTAGACGACAGCGTTCGTCCTTCTCGTCCACGTCTTGGCAAGCGCAGGTCCTTCGTTGGTACAGTGCGTCCTTACTGACCCGCATGCCGTTGGCACCTCCACTCACCAGTTGCTGACAGCCATGTTGGATGGCTCCAGAGCTTATCCAGGGAAAGCGTTACGACGCCAAGGCCGATATCTGGTCATTCGGAATTACTGCCATCGAACTTACGCAAGGCCGTCCGCCATGGTCGCGCGAAAGCGCACACACCGTCCTTCTCCAAACGTGCGTCCGCATCAGTCTAATCCGCGAGCTATCTAATTCCTCTCCAGTGTCCAGGGAAAACCCCCAACCCTAGATCGGGAAGGAGGCGTACACCGCTATTCCCGTGCGTTCAAGGAGATCGTCGATGCCTGTCTCGCCAAAGATCCCTCGAAACGGTAAGCAATTCTACGGTTACTGCCTACGGGATCATTCACGCCCTTTCACAGTCCAACAACAACAGAACTTTTGCAGACCCCATTTTTTAAGAGTGCAAAAAAGAAGACATATCTCGTTGGGACGATATTGGACGGGCTTCCTCCGTTGACCATGCGTCAAGAACGACGCCACCGCCCGGCGAGCCCGGGGACCCCGCATACCACTGATTCGTGGGACTTTGGCCCGACTACTATCAGTTCCCGAACATCCTCTCTGATTGGATCCAACTCGAGAGTCACACACAAAACCAAAAGCTTGAGCACTACCTCTGAACATAACCACGAGGACGGACCAGCAACCCGTGGTCCCTTATCCAAGGACGTGATTCAGGAGCCCCCGCGACAAACCACCACGAGCACGGCAACTTCTTCATTAGAGCCGGAGGTTCTGTCTCCGTCTCACCGCACAAACCCAGTCCCAGTGGCTCATCGCGGTAGCAGCTCGGCACACCGTCCTTCCACAATGTCCTCGTACTTTTCAGCGGTGACACCGCCTAGTTCAAATCCCCCTTCGACGACTCCAAGCCTTTGGAACAGACTTACTCGGAGATCTTCTCGTAGTGCGCTGGTTGGAGAGGAATCCTCCAAAGGCAATACTATCTCGCGTATTCTGGGTAGACGTGGTTCCACCTCGTTGGCCCAGCGTCCAAATTTCCTTCCCTTATAGTCCTTTGGGTCGTCTATCTCACAACATGTGCCTGGATCTATCTAACATTCTAGCGACTGTCTGGATTTCGGATTGGTGTCGTATGTCACGCATGGTGGAGATCGCAGTTTCATGCAAAGCCTCTAATCGTATGTATCCGTGAATTACATAGACTGTAATGATACCAAGGCAGTCGCCTTCTACCCGATGGTGAGTTTGCCATCAGCATCGTTAAATTCGTAGGGAGGAATCTCCAGATTTAGCTGCGAGAGTGAAGTTCAATCACCGAGGTTGATCTAGAAATAGCTTTCCTTACCGGTGCTGGACCTTTGCGTGCGCGACCAGCTATCAAAATTGTTAACAGGAAGTGTCGCTGGAATGGATGAAACTTACAAATATCATAGTGCGAGCCATGGCAAGGACAGAACCACCCTCCGAAATCACCTGCCTCACCAATTGGGACACAACCCAGATGGGTGCAAACACCGAGCATGACCAGCCACTCGGGTTTCTTCGTTCGGTCCTCGTCACTCTGTGGGTCCCTGAACGTCTTCCAGTTGGCAGCCCGAGCCTCCTGGATCTCGTCTGGCGTGCGGTGACGAATAAAAACGGGTTTTCCGCGCCATTTGATGATGACGTTTTTGCCTTCTGGGATACTGGCAAGTTCGACTTCCGTCTTTGCAAGCGCAAGAACGTCGGCGGAGGCGGCCATCGTCTCGAGGAAGCCGGTGATGGCAGACTTGGCGACGGATGCGGAGAGGACGCCAAGAGAGCCGACCATAAAGTACGACATGGCACGGTTGGCTTCGTCCGACTTAGGGCGGTATGCAGAGAAATCGGGGACCTCGGGAGTGTCTTTTGCAACAGCGGAGGTATGAAGGAGACGGGGCTGGCAGAACGAGGTTGTCACCGGTGCTTTTTTTTTCGAGTCGGGATTAGCACGCATAGATGTCTACTTTCGAGGCGGGTGCTTACAGATGTAGGTCCTGGAGACGAGGCCCATAGAGGATGCCTTTACGGCCCCAGTGAAGCGCCTCGGCGCGTCCGAGCGCGGCGCAACACCGTGTCCGTGGTCATGACCGTCCACGGGTGCACGCGCGGTGAAGTTGAGGCGGGGTGCGCTGGGGACACCAGTGGGGAGAGTACGGACGGTGGGTGGGATATTGACTGATTTTCTGACTACTTGGAAGGAGGCCATTGAATAGTAGTCGGATAGTAGCAACAATTTCTGAGGCGGAGACTTTGAACGACCCGCGTATTCCCGAAGTAATAGCACAGCCATAAATACTACCACTCGTCGATTCCTGGAACCTTGTATCCAAACCAGCCGTCTCCCCAGCCCTCCCGCATGAACAAGAATACAATCCACATCATCCACTTCTTGATCAGATATGTCAAGACACTCTGATCCTTCTTCATGCTACCGCGCCGGTTTGCCTCGTCCACTATCTCATCCACCCGGGGCCTTCGAACCGCCTGAAACTTGGTCAGTACGGACGTCAAATCCAACTCATTCGCCCCAGCACTTTCAATCTGTCTCCGCAACAGGTAGGCAAGATAACCCGCATCCTCAAGTGCTTGAGATGCCCCTTGTCCAGAATGCGGGGGCATAGCTATAGAGCAATGATTGGCTGTCAATGCGACCTCTGACAGAGCTAATCCAACATACCATGAGCAGCGTCGCCAATCAGTACCGTGCGTTGACTGTGCCAGTGCTCCAACTTCCGAACTTGGAACACTGGCCAGACGAACAGCTCATCATCGGAAGCCTCTGCCGCAGCAATCAGTTGGGGCACCGGGAATGCCCAATCCGAGTATCGCTTCCGCATCTGTGAAAATCGGAGTGAATGGTGGCACGCATAGAAAGATACTTGCTCACCTCACCCATGGCTTGCTTCTTGGGAACTTTCCACTCCTCTCGAGTTCGGTTTGGCGCCTCGTGTGTCGTCCACCTATAGTTGGGATGAGCACCGAACGTGCACATCGCATCCTGGCGGTGGATGAGCCTACTTACCATCCCACCTTCTTCTTTTCTTTGTCAAATATCGACATACCGACAAACCCCTGTCGCCCGTGGATCATGATACACGGACGATCCGGGCCAAGGAAGTCCGATAAGCCAGGGATGCTCTCGATGCTGACGAGAGTACCTATGCCAACCAAACCGCTGTATTCTGGCTTGGGCGCGGAGAGTCCTAGGCAATTGTACATGCTTCAGAAAAGTAGTCAGAATGCTAATCTTGCCGGGGCAAGCTCGACATTACCCTGGTCGGACGGTACTCCAAACACCATCTGCTCCGATCAAGAGGTCGACCTTCTTTTCTTGCGCTAGTCCATTCTGGGTCCAACGCACGAGTACACCGTCGTCAGATTCCTCGATGGACTGTACTTGAGCGTTCCATTTGACATCGAGTCCTTTCTTCTCCACCTCGTCCAATAGGATGTCATGAAGGTCCGAGCGCATGACCATGTTGGAGGCAAACCCGTAGCGTTTCTCCGAGCCTTGGGGCACCCTGCCGATGCGTCCACCGGCGGAATCGTTGATGATTATCCAGGGCACCTCCACACCGCTATCTCGCTGGAGAAGGGTACGAGCCAGACCAAGTCCGCCCAAGACATGCATTCCATTTGGAGCTAGCATCAAAATACCGCCCTCAGCCAACTTAGGTCGGCCTGGGCGGCCCTCGAGAATGATGACATTTGTGTTCAGGCGAGACAGAAACAGAGCGATTGCCGCCTAGTTGTGCAGATGGTCAGCCCAGGCGAGCGACGCCAAACTACCATAACTTTGGAAGATGGACTTACGCCTGCTATTCCTCCCCCAGCGACGATGATGTCGGGTTTGTGGGCATGCATTTACGGACTCGGACAGACGGATGCCAATGGGGATGGTGTGATATTGATCTTGGCTCACTGCAACTAACGTTTATATCCGACAAATGAATTGTGAGACCAGCGGCTTCCAACGTTCCTGCCGCTTGGACGCGTCGACTGCGAGCTGCGCATGTTGCCGGGTGGTGACGTTGCAAGGTCGGCGCTCGGCGAGGGACACGACCTGCGCATTTCGATCAGGAACTCGTCACCGAAATAAGACCAGACTTGTGACGCATAGTTAAAACCTTGTGCCCAGACGCAGGACACACGATCGACAGGGAGGACGGCGTGGGACCACGCTGCGTACGCGTAGTCCAGCTTGATGGACGAAACATTGGGGTGTGCGCCACAAGCGCAGCTGGCAAGACCTCGCCTAGTACAAGATTCTAGGTCCGAATACTCCTTGGAAGCAATCTAGGTAACGTTGTGCTCTAAGTGATCTACCGAATAACCTGCCAAATCTAATAGTCCAAGGTTTGATTCGTGCCGTTGCGTGACACGACTCTGCGGCTTTCTATCCACGATTTGCTTGTAAATGTTTCTCCAAGCAAGCAAAGACGCGTTGCCTTGGGTACTTGGGCGCCACCGCAAAACCTTGCTGTTTGGCCCATCTCCTGACAACGCTGGGATCTATTGGGTGTTGATATTGAGACGACAGTCTGCAACGAGTGCAACCCGACGTACAATCTGTAATGATGCCATCTACGCCATATCGAAGCAACTCGTCGATTCTG
This sequence comes from Xerocomus cyaneibrunnescens, assembly GCA_038088975.1. Classification (NCBI taxonomy): domain Eukaryota; kingdom Fungi; phylum Basidiomycota; class Agaricomycetes; order Boletales; family Boletaceae; genus Xerocomus; species Xerocomus cyaneibrunnescens. The sequence continues at coordinate 17,866 of JBBPJY010000135.1, forward strand.
TCAAGGCCGTTCATCTGTCGAGGACATCAAGTCAGTTGGCACGGCAATATAAGTATAGTGCTCAGAAACTGACCGTCCATGGCTTGACACTCAGGCCAAGAGCATGCGCCTCCCGGACCATGGCTTGTGTCGTGAAATCAAGACCATCTTCAAAGGTAACGAACGAAGGCATAAAACACGTCCCACACGGGGAGAGGATGTCTGCATTGATAGCCCGCGCAGCTTGAGCCATCTTTTGACCAAGAGATGGCCCCGGGAAGCTGTCGAGATGCAAACCGCCAAGCCAAAGGCTGGTGGTGTTATCAGGTGTGAAAGCCGTCTCGCTGTTCAAGGTCAGCGAAGCAGGCGGAAGTAAATATCGGAGGTGCTTACTCGTCAATTAACGCCGAAATTTGGATCAAAGGATCAAGTTCCTATTGATTTTATCACTCAAGACGTACTATCAGATCGAAAGACAATATCTCTTACCTTCATTGCGATTAGAGTTCTCCAATCGAAACTTTGGTACTGAGACAAATCGTTAGGGGATACTTTCGCCATATAATGATCCAACTTACTGTGATAGATCTATAATAAGGGCTAGTAGAGAAGATCGCATGCTGTTTCTTCACGAAATCCTCGACTGTCGCAGTACGATTAGGATACTCAGGGTTGATCTTTGATTCTATGTTCCACGATATCGCATGCGAGGGGTCGGTGCACTCCACAAAGTCAAAAACTTCCTGGAGTGTTGGTATGCGAACTCCAGGGTAAAGAAGTTGTTGAGCTTTCGACCAAAGTTATTATCCGAGATGCGGCGACAAACGGAGGACCCGTACGAAAGTCAGGCTGTCGCTTTGATCCGCAGTCCAGAGTCCTTATCTGAGCCAGCGTCAAGTTTGCAATAAATTTGCCAACGTATGGATATGTAGGGTCGTCGGGGAACTTGCAGATATCGATGAGAAGATAAAGTACAGAGACGTCTCACAACTCACGGCGGGTTTCGTATCGGTACACTTCTCCGCCAATATCTGGTTGTCATGCCATACGACAATTTCCCCATCCTAAATGACTTGAGGTCTAGATCCCAGATGTCAAGCATGGAAAAGATACAGACCGACGTGATGCCATTATCCAGTTCTAGAGTCGTTGCACCGTCAACAAGCCCCCTGCCCTCAGAGCTCACGACCGATATATGGGGATATCACAATTGCGAGCATACCATGCAAAGCTCGGTAAAGTACTTTCGACTGTGTTACCCCTCCCGCCTCTGTGTGCCTGTTGGGTTGTGTCTTGGGAAACGAACGTCGTTCAGTAAGACAGAGGTGCACACCTGTACATCGTAAGGCTTGTTCTTCGACACGAATGTCTCTTGTGCAGGCGAAGCTAGCACAAGTGACATGTCTAGGAAGGCAAATATTAGGTATGCGAGAGCAAGCATGAGGGTTCCAAGTCGGGACTGGCGGTCACCAGTGTGGATGGAAACCAGCGCATAGAAGTAAAATAGGTGATGAAAGAAGTAATCTCATTGGGCTGCAGGGTTCGACCACTGTCGGGACGAACGTTCTTCGCTAGCATCGGAGGATTGTTTTGCTTACGTATGCTCAGGTTACTTGTTTGGCTGCGAACGTGCACAAGATGCACTGTTCCAGGAACATCGGAAGACAGCGCATGGGATTTTGCCGGGATTTGCAACCATCATATGATGATGCGTGGAGTTGCTAACCCAGCTTGAACCGTCCTACACATTCGGGGGACAGAGCACAACTAGGTAGCGTGACGACAGAGACCTGAAAACACTGACCGATATGTGAACAGGCAAATGGATTCAAGCTGCGACTCATGCAGATAACTTTATATCACGGTCATGGCATATTTTGCAGACATGCGGTACATTCGTTGGTTTGCACTTACGGACTAGAACCGGCGGAGTGGATGGCCTCAGCGACGGTTCTGGTCCTCTGGCAAGCTAGAGGTGTCTACGTCGACGTTTCCCAGCCCGAGGTTCTTGAAATCATCGCGCTCCATGAGTCCCCTGCAATATGTTTAAACGAGCGGTGGAGAAAGGCGACAGAGGCTCACTTGGACATTCTGCACTCGAGATACTGCTTGCTAAATTGTCTGCAGGGTGTGGACGCACTGGCGTTTTTCCTGAGGCAGGCCATGTACTCCATCATTTTATCTCTACATTCACCTGGTGCTCGGTCAATGCGAATGCGATGAACGGAACCAAAGTATACCATCGTGGTCAAGGGGGAATGAGCCACGATCAGGAGGGGTGGCCTGGAAACCGACGTTGATGGATGGTGGGCGTCCGAACGACATTTCACAGACGTGAGAACCGTCGGGCCATGGCAGAACTACTACAAATTGGCGAATTCCAAATTGACTCTGATTCACATAAAGTCGAGCATTCCCCTGGCTAGTCAGTTCTGCTTCTCCTTTCCCTTCCCGCCCTTGGCCTTCTCCGACCCATCCTGCGTGCGATCGCCAGGCTCTTCATCTTCGTCATGTCGATCGCCAGGTGCTGGCCCCTGCGTTCCACGGTTCAAAGCAAGATTTCTACCCTTGAGCAGGACGATCTCCTTCAGCCATGCGTTCTCTCGTCGCAGATCATTTGCTTCCCGTTCAAGATCTTCCGTCCTTCCCGTCAAGTCTGCAACAGTACGCTCGAGGTTGAGCGTCTTGAGCTTCTTCTTGACCCTGAACCGCGCTACGAACGTACAGTTGGATCGACGATCCGTCATACGTGGTGCATCCTCACCTGAGGCAGCCGTGTTTCTGCGCCGCTTGTCATCATCGATTGATACGGCATCCTCCGCTCCCTCTGGGTCCTGTAAAGTGGACGCGGTCGCGGAAGACGCTACAGGAGAATGGGTAAGTTGCGAAGAGCTGGCGATTTGAGGTACAGCCAGGGGAGGGAGTGGTACTGGTGGGTTTGTTGGGTAAAATGATGAGGGACCCGCAATAGGGGCAGATGAAATTGGGGAAGCAGCGTTGGGCGGCCACGGGGGATTGTAGTTTTGGAGGGGTGGATACGATGGGGCGGGTGGATAGCCGTGAGGGTGTGCGGATCCCTGCATAGAGATGAGGGCATGAATGAGGTGAGTGTATGTTTCTGGAGGAAGTTGTGGGGGTGCCTGGAAGTACGGAGGAGGGACTTGGGAACGCTGCAGAGATGTGAGCCAAATCACGAGATGTTGATAGCGATGGCCTACGTTTGGATCGTGTCCTGGGTCATCGTTGCGCTTCTCCTGACGGGGTGGCATGTCGGTGTCGAAGATGAGCTGTTTCCAAAGGGATAACTCTGTGCTGATGTTGTCTGGGAGGACGGTGTCGAGTTCTCGCCTGTTGGCTGAGGATGGGGGCATAGTCCGGGGGTGGATGGGAGAGCCATTTCAGATATCTGCTGGCAGAGAAGTCACTGGCTCATTCGCAATCCACACTCGAGATGACGGAAATGATGTTTACGTAATCGTACTAACATGCGAGGAGTGACGAGTCGTGCTAGTACTACTACGTCGATCAACAGAGACCATGGCAAGTATGCTTCATCATCGCGACCGAAAATCGATTGAATACCCGTAGCAGCTCGTAAGAATAAGATCCAAGGACGGAAACTTTCGTTTCCAAGTCTCACCAACCGACAACATTCAGCTTCTCGTCGACAAGGCACGTTCAATCCGTGTCTTTGCCTGCTCCAGCTAACACCTTTCCAGATCATCGAGACCGCAAGCAAGAACATAGATCCAGCTTCAATCACCATCTCAAACCAACCGCGGGGAAATGAGACCCTCGTATCACGTCTGTCCGGCCGAAATTTACAGTCACTTGGATTGAAGTACGCCTTATTGGATCTCTCCTCACCCCTTTTCTTATGATCGCTCCAGACATGGGGATCTCATCTTTGTCAACTATCAAGATTTGCCCTCTTCCACCGCCGCGGACAGTTACACACACCGCTCAAAGCAAAGCAACTTGTGGGAAAGCGTGCGAGAAGATCCTGTCGACTCCTATTGGCAATCAAGGGACGGAAAGATTCCCCGTACTCGCGACTCGCGCTTTTGCAAACACGCATCGAATGGCATGTGCGACTATTGCATGCCCTTGGAACCATATGACGCGGCCTACCAGGCTGAGCACAGCATAAAGCATTTGTCATATCATGCCTATCTTCGCAAGCTCTCTCCAAAGTCTTCCTCCGCCGCTGCTCAGGCAC
>JBBPJY010000140.1:0-12488 GCA_038088975.1 Xerocomus cyaneibrunnescens
AAACTGGTCCCACTCCATTTCATATTCCATCTCAGCAGAGCTATAACAAGGCAATGGACAAATATCTTTGGTTCAATTTCCAGTGCAACTCTTCTCCTCTTGCTCATTGGCAAAAACACATACAAAGGCTAATAAAATCTGCCTGAACAGATAAAGAGCTTAATGACATCTATAATGTCCTTGCTGGAAGACATTGGCCAAGAAGCCATTAACATGCTGCTCAAGAAGGAAAAAGAAAACACTGACTTTGTTAAAGCAGCCCAACTCCTTCACTTTCCTATACCCAGCTCCTTTCCACTTCACTATTCCAGCACATCTCTCTATGCTTCAGACTTCACTTATGCAAATTGTACATTTCTTTCAATATCCTCTGATGTTTCTTCAGTAAAGTCATTTCTTGTTCCTTATATCTCTCACAACTCCAGTTGGATTGTATTTGGACAAAGAATATCTAGAGATAATACCATTGCAAATCCTCATTACTTTGAGGAGATTTATCTCAAATCATTCTTTAAAATGTGTTCCAGTAAGATGCCAGAATGGCATACACCAACTAAGACTAAAAAAGAGATGACAAGAGAAAGATATAAGAAACTCAGGAAGTGCTACTGGAATTCTCAAAGAAAGAATCAAGGACAAGCTGGAGGCAGCACTGGGAAACTGGATAGTGGAGCATGCACTGACTCTTCTCTCCTGGTAAATTTACTTTATCAGAACTTCATTACTGACTGTGGAATGATAGAACTTTAATCAATGGCAGCTCAAGCACTATCTGATTTCAAGGTTGAAAACCAAGTCCTTCTTTCCATTCCCAAACTCACTGGCCAAGATGATTATCCTGCCTGGCTTTGTTGTATTGTTCTGGTTCTTCACACATACTCTATTTGGGGTATTATAGATGGCACAGTCACATATGTCTTACTGGCCACACCTGCACCTGTAGGAGCAGCAGCTGGCACTACACCACCATCAGAAAATGATGAGCAGAAGAAATGAAAAATCATAGATGGGAAGATCTTAGGTTTACTCTGCATCACCATCAATGACAACCTCCTGGAACACGCCACTTATGGCTATACAAACCCAGAATGTCCCTCCACAGCAAAAGTGCTCTGGAACACTCTCAACAACCTCTACATGGTGCTGGGTTTACCTGGCTGATTCACCTTATTCAGGAGAATCTCCCACCATAGACTTGACTGGCATAACATCAATGCCAAAGTCAATGAAATGGAGACATTGTTTAGATAGTATGACACAGCAGGACCTCCTCTTGACAAAGCCATGAAAGCAATAATGATGCTTTCAGCATTTCCAGACAATGGCATCACCCTTGCCTCCACCATCATTGCCACCACTGCTACAGCTGACTTTAATGTTGCAAACATACACAATTGTATCATCATGGATGCTAAAGTCCAATGCTCCTTTTAACCCACTCATCCTTCCCATAAGCCTTGCATACACAATGTCAAGACTGTTTCTGAAGCAAACAAGACAGCTGTAATTAAACAAGGACCACCACCTCATAACTCATGGCAATCTCAACAGCAAGTTTCCCAAAAGAAGAATTGGAGGAACTACAATCAATCCTTGAACACACAATAGCCACAGCAGCCAAAACCTGCTAGTTCTGAACCAAAACCCCAGAACATGTCCCACAAGCAACAGAAATGCTCTGGTTTTCAGGGAAGAGGAAACCAGAAAAAGGATAAAGGAAAAGGCAAAGCTGCCAATTCCTTCAAAGGAGATGATACTTTTGCATATGTAGTGGAACAAGAGGACAATCCTTGTGATCATTTCATAGATCATTTGGCAGTGATCAAGGATGCTGATGAAGACTCCAGACATAATGTAGCTGGACCATCCTCCATTTCATCATCATCCATCCAGCCCTCTCATTCCCACTTCAGTTTCTGAAAGTCACCCAACTTCTGAAGCATGCAAAAAGGGTGATAAAGGAAAAAAGAAAAAGAAGGTCAAGTTCTTGATTGGAGGCCTAGCTTCTTTCACTTCACATCTTTGATCTTCAGTTGGAGACAGGTTTGCTTATATTGATTCACTGGCATGGGAACAGGAGGGTAGAGAAATTCAAGACTGGATTTACTCTCCACAGATAGCTCAAACTATCTACTCCAACCCAGAACTGCTGCCACAAAGCAAGACCCCTCCAAACTGCATCTATCACTGTTTGGAATACAATCCATACACTACCTATGATGATGTGAATGAATACACTTTTGACTGTTACATGGTTGAAAGTGAGAAGAAGACCTCCACAAGTTCTACTTCCACAGATCAAGGTATCTGGTTAATTGATAGTGGTTGTACCAACCACATATCTCCTTATCTGGGAGGCTTCACTGATCTCTTTGACAATAAAGTCACTGCTAAAATCGCCAATGGTGACACAGTCTCTATGCTAGGACCTGGCACAGTTGTACTGCAGCAGCTTTCTAACTGAAAAGGAACCACATACCTAGTAATCAAGTTGAAAGGAGTCTGGTTCACTCCACATGCAAAAAACTGCTTACTTTTGGTGATTCAACTCATGGATCAAGGTTATCACTGTGAGATCACCAAACAAGAAACTATGATCTGGATAACTTCTAAAGAACTGGCCTTTGCCAGAAGCTCTCATGGCCAGGACTGTCACCTACACTGGTTTAGGGTTGCACTGACACTCCAGGAAGTTGCTGCCATAACAGCCCTAACTCAGGAAGTAGTACCTTCATCAACAGAAGTCAAGGAAAGCAAATATTGGCTATGGCATGGTTGTTTTGGACATGCATCCACAAATGCACTCTGATATGCTCACAAAACTGTCATTGGTATTCCATTCCTTGTGATACCATCTTCTTTGACCTCCTGCAAAGAGTGTGCTACAGGAAAAATGGCATTGAAATCCTATCTGGAATCCAACACATGTGCTCTCAGACCCTTGGATCTTGTCCACATGGATGTCATTGGACCACTTCCAGTCCAGTCTAGATGAAGATCCAGATATGTCTTAACCTTCATTGATGATTTTAGTGGTTTTGCTGTTATTTCTTGCCTTCAATCAAAAGATCAAGTTGCCACTGCTTTTCCAGCCATGGTCAACTGGGCAGAAAATTATACTGGCTCCACACTCACCTCACTATGCTCTGATTGAGAAGGGGAATTCATGTCACAGACACTTCAGGCATTCATCACATTGCAAGGTATCACCCACCAGACATCATCCCCACATACTCCTCAACAGAATGGAAGAGCTGAATGCTTTAATTGCACTCTTTTCAATAAAGCACAAGCCATGATGCACCATGCATGCATACCTAGAGTATTCTGGGAAGATGCTCTAGAGACAGCACTCCACATCTACAATCATCAACCTATAGCTCAACATGATTGGAAAACCCCCATACAGATTTTCAATAACACCATTCCTGACATATCATACTTCCAGACCTTTAGTTGTAAAGCATATGTGCACATGCTAGTGATTGAGGACAAGTTCTCTCTGCAAGCCAAGGAAATGATATTCATTGGATACCCAAGGAACACCAAGGCCTATATACTCTGGTTCCATAAATGACAACAGGAATATACAGCCACCACAGCAGTCTTTAATAAAGTGACCTTTCCCTACTGCTCCAGAGAGGAAATGGAAAGACAAACTAGTCCTTCTTCAGACTCCACCAATCCTTTTATGGAAGAGGAAACTGTTGATGAATCCAGACCCTCATCAAGTCAACATAAAGATCACACAGTTATACCCATTCCACTTCCAGGTAGACCACCACCCCCAATCATCAGATTTCACCTGATGAGAGACAAGACTCTTGGGAAAGTACACCTGAACCAGCTCAATGGCATTATCCTGAGTTGACAGCCAAACAAAGAGCAAGATGCAAACTCTTTGGAGACTCAGACTTAGAAGATGCAATAGATGATGACACCACTATGCACAGCACCACACCTATTCCTGAATTATCAAGGCAAATGCAGTTGCCTCCTGATCACAAAGAACATGAATTCTTTGACCCTGATCCTATGTCTAGGGAAGAGACACCCAGACCTAGATCTCTGTCACCTCTGTGAACAGGAGAATGCAGAGATAGGACATCATATAAGAAAATGACAACAGAGAAGTGGGAATCAAAACCCATCACTGTACCTTCAAAAGGAAAAGCATCAGAACAAAGATTCTGGGAGATACCCACATCAACTCTCAGAGACTGGGATGCACCTGATCAGAGAACCCCTTTTTCACCTCTCAGTCTAAGAGATAAAAGGAGAAGACCTACATGAATTCATACTTGATGAATCTATCCTGATAACATCTATGGAGAAAGGATTCCAGTCAAGATCAAAAGAGATCTTTCTAGCAATCCCAATGTGCAAATTCATGAGGAGCCAATTGCAGAAGATGTCAGGCCAGAATCTGCTCAGGATTCTACCAATCTGGCTGATATAAATATGGGAGAGGACCTATATTCACATCAATGGTTCAGATACCACTTTTTATTCGCAACAGATACCACAATACCTAAGCAATATTGGGATATATGAAAACTTCCTGAAGCTGAGCAAGCATCTTGGTACAAGGCATGTGATGATAAATACAACTCCCTGATGGAGAGAAAGGTTTGGGATCTGGTTGATCTACCAAAAGGATGCAAGCCTGTTACAGGTCAATGGGTCTTTGCAAGAAAATCTGACAGAAGACACAAAGCATGCTTTGTAGCCAAAGGTTTCACTCAAGTCTTCAGTATAGACTATGAAGACACCTTTTCACCAGTGGTGCAGTTTGAAACCATTCACCTGATCTTATCTCTAGCTGCTCAACATGATTGGAATGTTGAAGCTTTAGATGTCAAAACTGTGTTTCTCTATGGAGAGCTTGATGAAGAGATCTATATGGAACAGCCAGATGGTTATACCATCAAGGAACAAGAAACAAAAGTTTGTCAGCTGCTCAAGTCCATTTATGGCTTAAAACAAGCAGCACTTCAATGGAACAAACAGCTTCATCAATCCCTACTCACCATGGGATTCAAATGCTGTTTATTAGATCCTGGCACTTATGTCAAGATCACTGGTCCAGACATTCTCATCATTCTTACATATGTTGATGATGCACTTTTTACTGGATCAAATCCTACTCAAATTCTCAAATGTAAGAAGAACTTCATGAAGAAATGGGAATCAAGAGATCTCAGAGAAGCAAAGAAATATCTAGGCATGAGGATAACCAGAGATTATAGAAAGAAGACAATTAAACTGGATCAAATATCCTATGCTGACAAAGTTCTCAAGCACTTTTGCCTTGAAAACTGCTGAGGAAAGAATGTTCCTCTATTCACCAGGTATAATCCTGCTCCTCACAAAGGTGAAACTACCCCTGAACTCTGTCAACAGTACCAGTTGATCATTGGATCACTGCTGTAAATCATGCTCAGAACCAGACCAGACATTTGCCATGCAGTCATCAAGATGTCACAATTCTCTGCCAATCCATCAGCAGAACACATACAGAAGGCACTGCATATTGTGCAGTATTTATTCATCACCAAAGACCTCTGTATACAGTATTTTCCCAACAGCATAGAGAATGGCTTTCTAGCCTACTGCAACTCCAACTGGGCAATGGATCTAGAAACCTCCTGATCCATGACTGGTTATGCCATCTCCTTTGCAAATGGCATTGTTTCCTGGATGACATGTCAACAGAAGAGGATCTCTCTATCCTCTACTCAAGCTGAATATGTTGCAATGAGTGACACCTCAAAGCAACTACTTTGGATCTGCAACATTTACCAAGAGCTAGAATTCAAAATAGGTCCTTTACCTTTATGCATGGATAATCAAGGTGCCATATTTGTCGCTTCAAATCCAGTTGCACAGGGAAGAACAAAGTACATTCATTTACTGGATCATCATATCTGAGAGATGGTTGAAGAAAGAGAGATCAAACTCTTTTATGTCCCAACCAATAGTCAAAAGGCAGACATCTTCACCAAGACCCTGAGCAAGGATAAGTTTGAGAGGGGAGTATCTAATCTTTGCCTCATCTCTTATTCTTCTTGAATGTTTCTAGTGAGGAGGAGTGTTGAGAATAATGGGAGTAATATCAATAATGGTAACTTCATTATACCTTATCTTTCACTAAAGACTCCATTGTTCTAGACTTTGTCATGTGACCCATCACATGACCTTATCTGTTGTCAAATTAACAGGTTGACTATTGGATTTCTGGAGTCTCTGTGCTGACTCTGGTTGGAGAAGAATGGCAGGTACTGAGGTGGGAGAGGTTAGTGATGGGGGTGAACTGGAGGTTCAACAGAGGAAGTGGAGAGGGAGAACTAAGTGAGAATGTTGGCATAGGACTTATAGGTCACACCCTTGTATAGGTTTGGGTCCTTGTATTTCAGAGATCAGACTAGGAGTATGGAGATAGGGACAGGAGGGAAGGAGGCATGATGAGGAGGGGGAATTTAGTTGATATTCATACTGAGAAATAGTACAGGACATATAGAGGTTTATATACAGAGAATGTAAGGTGAAACAATGATAGGCAAGAAGATGAAACATGTAAGTGTCAAAGAGAAAAAAGCACATGGTGTGGTCAGAAAGCAGTAGGGCATATGGGAGTGATATAATGGCAACTGACTCTGCTTGACACCTGTCAAATGCAAGGGATAACAAGTGTCAAATTAATGGGTCAACTATTGAATCTCCAGGATCTCTGTGCCAACTCTGGTCAGAGAAGGATGGCAAGTACTGAGGTGGAAGGGGTTAGTGACAGGGGTGGACTGGAGGTCTGACAGAGGAAGTGAAAATAGAGAACTTAGTGAGGACATTGGTGTAGGACTTATGTGTCACATCCTTGTATAGTTCCAGGTCCTTGTATTTCAGAGATCAGACTAGGAGGATGGAGATAGGGACAGGAGAGAAGGAGGAACAATGAGGAGGGGGGAATTTAGTTGATATTCATACTGAGGAATAGTACAGGATGTATGGAGGTTTATATACAGAGAATGTAAGGTAAAACATGATAGGCAAGGAGATGAAACATGTAAGTGTCAAAGAGAAAAGAGCACATGGTGCAATCAGAAAGCAGGGGAACATATGGAAGTGATACAATGGCAACTGACTCTGCATGGCACCTGTCAAACGTGAGGGATGACAAGTCCTGACACACCTGGAACAAGATAGGGGTACTCTGATGACAAGTGATGGAACTCTGAGATGTGGGGTGAAGGAGCAGACAAGGGTACAGATGTAGTGAGGGTGGAGATGGCCAGAGATGATTCAGAGGGGGTGACATAGGGGTCAGAGGATGAATATGACAACAAGTCCTGATACACCTGAAATAAGATAGGGGTGCTCTAGTGACAAGTGATGGAACTTTGAGATGTGGGACAGAGGAGCAGATGAGGATATGGATATAGTGAAGGCAAAGGTGGCCAGAGATGATTTGGAGGGGGCAATGTAGGGGTCAGAGGATGAATATGACAATGCCCCCCCATTAAGGCCAAGCCCTTGAGGCACTGGTAAGTGGTAAGTCCAGTTCAGAGCTAATCTGAGGAGGCAGTCAAGCCCCTGTGGAGAGGGTGGGCCAGGTGAATAGGGTGGAGTCACTTACCAGGTAAAGTCCAAATTTTGCCACATTGGAGTAAAAAGAGGATAATCATTGTGAGAAATGTAACCACTACTCATCCCAACCCCATTACCATGTTCAGCAGCAGTGACAGGTCACCCACCCCAGTCCCCACACTTGAAGAACAAGAGGCCCAGCTCTGGGCACAGCTCTGAAGGCTGAAGCAAGAGCAAGCAGTGTGGTCATGGCATGAGGCTGAAGAGCAATGGTGCCAGGAGCAGGAGGAGCAAGTGTGGGTGGAGGCAGAGTAGAAGGCAGAGGAGGCAGAGAGAAGATTGCCAGCACCCTGCAAGAGAAGAGGAGAAAGAAGGAGGAAAAAAGAGAAGGGAGAGAAGTATAAATGGAAGGAAGAGCAGTAGTAGAGGTAGGGGTACAGGCAGAGGAGACAGAGGAGGAGGAAATGGAGATGGATTGGAGATGGAGAAGTGGAGGGGTAGGTAGTAGTACGTAGAGTTTTTTTTTTTTTTTTTTTGTTTTGTCTTTGTTCTTTTAATGTAGAAAGGAATGTTTTGAAGATCAAGAGTGAGACAAGAGTAAACAAAGATCAGAAAATCAAACAGAGTAAGGAAATAAAAAGAGGAAATAAAGAGAGGAGTGACCAGAGATAAGTTCTTACAGAGTGGATAGCAGTCTGGATTTCTCAGGGTATCTCCAGTGAAAGTCTGAGATGAGTTCTGTCACATTCCCCAACTCTGTGGCTAGGAGCCAGGAGGTCTTTTTGTCAGTTTCCTCATAACCAAGCCAATGCACTAGGTACAGGAATTGGCAGTGACACCTTCTCTGATTGATCTTGAACTCAAGGATCTCTGCAATCTCATACTCTGGCTCTCCATCCACCTTGATTGGAGGAGGTGGAGGCTGGTCATGGTTTGATATAGTATTTGGAGTAGAAGGTTCTAATTGAGAGATGTGAAAAATAGGGTAAACAGAGTGGAAAGAATCAGGGAGACATAATGTAAATGAATGTGTACCTGGTTGGGCAATAATAGGGAAAGATTCCAGATTTTTCTTCAAAAGTTTTTTAGAAGGTCTAGTAAAGTGGAAGTATTTTGCCCTGACATATACCAGATCTCCAACTTGGAAGTCCAGAGCTGGGCTGTGCTTGGCATTAGCTGGGCCTTGATAGCAGCATTATGCTATAAGCATCTCTGATTGGAGAAACTCATGTAACTGTTCAAGGTCAGCAACATAAGCAGATGTTGAGGAGGAGGTTATGGAGTGATTGGAATAAATGAAAAAGTTTGGGTGGTAGCCCTTGTTCATGAAGAATGGTAATACTTCAGTAGTAGCACTCAGAGCATTGTTGTACATGAACTCCACCAGAGGCAGGAGTTCCAACCAGTTGTCCTGTTGATAATTACAGTAAACCTGAAGGTACTGCTCTAGTGTCTGGTTAGCACATTCTGTTTGTCTGTCACTATTAAACTATGGTCAGATGAACTCTGAGGAACTCCAAAGAAGCAGAGTTGTGAGGAGGTCAGATGGGACTTCAGCTTCACCTTATGTGGTGCACCCTTGCAAGGGATTCAGTGTCCTGAATTTGTGGATGGAGGGTCAGAGGTTGGAAGGTGGTCAGAGTAGTCATGCAGTGACTTAGAGGGCTGGGGTTGAATGGAGAGAATGTTAAGTTGATATTTGAACTGAAGGAATACAGGGCAGAATCTACAGAGTTTATATATGGGGGGGAATTGGATGACTAAGTCTGGAGTCAGAGAGAACTATGTACTGGAATGTCAAAAGCTGAGTAATACCAGAGCGCAGCCTCAGAGCTGTGCTGATTGGTAATGGAGTTCTGAGTAAGCAGAGAATGGAACGTAAGTAGATGAGTAACAGAGTTAGAACAAGAAGAGAGTCAGAATAGTTTACTAAAGGTCAGAGTCTGAGTAGTGTATCTAAGGGAGAAACAGGAGAACAGACTGGAGGTCATAGTGGAGTTGGTCCAGAAGGACCAGAGATGGACTTGTAAGTCTGGGATATAACAGTATCTCCCTCTTAGGCCTGAACACCTGAAGGCCTTTGAGGATCACATGACACTGTTGATTGTCAGAGTTGTGGCAGGGTATGATTGCCTGTGTGGTATAAAGTTCAGGTGGACTGCAGGTTAACTCCTCAGTCACAAATCATTATGTCTGACCTTGGCAACATCACCAACTGGGAAGATGTGCATTTAGTGGAGAATGCTGATGATGACAACAACCTTTGGAATGCAAAGGCAGCAGAGTGTAGGCATTGAGCAAAGGTGCAGAAGGAGGTGGAGGAGCAGAGATGTGCAGAGGAGGCCAGGAGGGCTGAGGAGGAGGCTGCTAGGTGCAGGGCAAAGGCTGAGGTGGCAGCCAGGGTGAGTCACCCTTACTTGTGAGTGGACATGGCTGACAGAATGCAGGTGGAGCAGGTCACAAAGGAACAGGGCTCCAGTAAAGAGAAGAGGCATGTGAAGGCACTGCCAGAGTGCCGGAGATGCACTAACTGGGGCCTGGACTGTGTTCCAGGTCCTGGAAAATCGACTTTGTGTATTGAGTGCTGGGCAGTGAAAGCAAAGTGCAAGCAGCCTGGGGAAGGAAGGATAGAGCAGTGGAAGAGGAAGCAACAGGATGAGGAGGAGCCAGGGCCAAGTTGGAAGAAGGTGGAGTCTGAAGGGGATGAGGAGGAGAAGGGGTCGGAGTTATTGGAGTGCACCAGGATCATCACAGGGAAGATCCAGAGCCACTGGGAAGTGGTGAAGGGATGGCTTGACTACCTCACCTTCCTGGTGGAGCAGTTGGTGGAGTTAAAGGCAGTGGAGGTGTATGTGGAGGATGAAGGGGAGGAGAGCAGAGAGGAGTGGTCAGAGGATGACAAGGAGGACATGGAGGGGGAAGTGGAGGAGGACAGAGAAGCAGAGGAGGATGAGAATACCAAAGCAGAGGAGCTGGAGGAGATTGAAGGGGGAATGTAGTGTAAAAATTGTTTTTACTTCATTTATTGATGCAACTTTTCACTGAAATCAGGAGTGAGGTCTGGGTTTTTCTGGATACCAGAGATGGAAATCCAAGACAAGTTCCACAGCATGACCTAATTCCATTGCAAGTAGCCATGATGTTTCTTTGTTGGTTCCTTCATATCCTGATCAACAGACTAGGTACAGGAGCTTTGTCTTTGGTCAATTTTGAAATCTAAGATCTTGGAGATTTCATATTCTGGTTTGTCATCCACCTTGACTGGAGGCAGGGGCAGTTGAACATGGTTTGGAATTGTGTTCGAAGTGGCAGGTTCCAGCTGGGAGACATGAAAGACTGGATGTATGGACTTCATGTTTTCTGGAAGCTGGAGAGTAAAGGAAAGAGGGCCTGCCTGTGCAATGATCTTGTAAGGACCCAAGTTCTTCTTGGAGAGTTTCTTGGATGGTCAGGTGGAGTGGAAGTACTTTGCTTTGATGAAAACCTGGTCACCAACTTTGAAGTCCAGTGCCAGATTTTGCTTGGTGTCCACAGGTCCTTGGTATTGCTGCTGGGTGGCAGCAATCTCTTCACAGAGGAAGGAGTGGAGGGAGTTCAGGTTGACAGAGTATTTGCAGGCTTGGGTGGAGGTGAGATCATGCTCAGGGTGGACAGAGATGTTTGGATGATAACCTTTATTAGTGAAGAACAGGGAGACACCTGTTGTAGTGTTTGGAGTGTTGTTGTACGTGAACTCTGCAAGGGGCAGGAGTTTGGACCAGTTGTCCTATTGGTAGTTACAATAAATCCAAAGGTACTGTTTCAGGGTTTGGTTCATTTGCTTGGTTTAACTGTCACCCTCTGGATGGTAGCCATAGGTGAAGTGGAGCTGGATGTTAAGTGCTTTTCCAAGAGAGTGGAAGAAGTGGGAGACTTACTCTGAGCCTTGATCAGAGGTGATGTGTGAGAGAACTCCATGCTTGGAAAAGATGTGTAGAAGGAAGAGCTTGGCTAACTCTGGGGACATTACCTTGTCATTGGTCAAAATGAAGATGCATTGTTTGGACAGTGTGTCCATGATGACTAGGATGGTGGTGTGTCCAGAGGATGAAGGAAGCTGTTTGATGAAATCCATGGAGATTGAGTTCCATGGCTTCTCAGGGATCAGGAGTTGTTTCAGAAGCCCA
Organism: Xerocomus cyaneibrunnescens; assembly: GCA_038088975.1. Taxonomy (NCBI): domain Eukaryota; kingdom Fungi; phylum Basidiomycota; class Agaricomycetes; order Boletales; family Boletaceae; genus Xerocomus; species Xerocomus cyaneibrunnescens. The sequence continues at coordinate 11,748 of JBBPJY010000140.1, forward strand.
TAGGGCTTGTGTCGGAAGACCTTGGCATGGGCGCAGGCTGTGCAGGAGGAAACATACTCCTTGATGAATGTTCAGATGCCTGGCCAGGTGTATTCGCAGCAGATGAGTTCCAATGTCTGATTTTGTCCAAAGTGACCAGAGAGCAGATGGTCATGCTTGTACTGGAGGACTCAGAGATGGAGATCATCTGTGTTGGGAACATAGATATGATTGTCCAGACATAAGAAGCCTTCAAAGTCTACAGTCCAGCAGGAATCAAAGGGTTTAGAGTCAGACATGTGGATGGCTGCAAGAGGATCAGAGGAAAGAGCGGATAGGATGTCATTGTGGAGGGACTCAATATTGAACAATGTACTGGCCTGGAGGACCAGAGTTGCGAGGGACAATGCAAGCTGCTCTTGGGTGAAAAATGGAACAAAGGTTCTGAGGGTTGATGCAAGTGTAGTCCCTATCCCCCTCTTTGGGATAGATGTCCCAATGTCTAGTGAGGGAATCAGGTTTTGCCCCTAAGTGTCCAGGGTGGAAATGAATGACCATATTGAACTGTGAGAGGAACTCTGACCACCAGGCTTGATGCCAGGTGAGAAGTTTCATAGTAGTGAAGTATTCTAGGTTCTTATGGTCTGTGACTACATCAATCAGAGTTCTGGAGCCCTCAAGGTAGTGCTGCCAAGTCTGGAAGGACTCGAAAATGGTGAGCAGTTCCTTGTCATGGGTGTCATAATTGAGTTCTGGAGAGGA
>JBBPJY010000140.1:13831-33123 GCA_038088975.1 Xerocomus cyaneibrunnescens
CTTCAGATTGAAATCATGGTGCAGAGCAAGCTGGAAGGCTTTGCTCTTGCTGAATACATTTGTGAAGTCATGATATTCCAGGGGAACACTGGAGAGATCAACTGGGTCTGGTTTAATGAAGGCAGAGCGGAGATCACTGCTCCAGGGGCAGAGTGACAGTGAGAACTGCACAGAGCCCTGGAGGTGATAGGCAAGTGTGAAGGCAGGTGTGCTGATGAGTGCAATAGGAGGTGTCTTGCGGTCAGAGAAATGCAGTGAATCGGAGGAGGTGGAGTCAGCTGGAGGAATGGGTTCTGGAGGCTGCAGAGTCGAGCTCAGAAGTGCTGGACTAGGCTGCTTGGGTGTTTGGAACAAGATACTGCTTGATACCCAGTCAATCAATGGATTGTGGCAGGTGAGCCAGTTGTGTCCTAGAACAAGTGAATAGGAGCCATCTAGCAGGGTGACATAGAATGTCATCGGAGTGATATCACTGGAAGGAAAGCAGACCAAGAGGTCCAGAGCTTGAGTTATTGTGGAGTTTGAAGTTTGAACAGGCGGAGAGAGAGCAGAGGAACAGAGTAGGTTGAAAGTCCATTATTATTAACAAATTTCATATCTATAAAACAGTTGGAGGATCTGGAATCTATCAACATGGGAAAAGATGGGATATCATATGAGACTAGAGAGACAAAGGGCATGAGGGATCAGGGGTCTGAGAGAGCAGATGCATTGAGCCAGATCTTCTGGGGTGCATGGGCAAAGTCAACACAACCTTTGTACCATGCAGAGTTTTGAAGGTCGTGGCCTATTTTTTTGCCTTGGAGGAGGCCTCCAGTTTGGCTTCCAAAGTGTTGGACCTGACTGTGCACCCCTTAGCAGCGCATGAAGTGGACTTTGTGCATTCCTTTGCCTTGTGTCCTGCTTGTCTGCAGAACATGCACAAATTGTTGTCAAAGTGGCACTTACACCTGGCCGCTGTGAGCTATCCATCCTTTCCAAGCTTGGACAACAAGTCCAGCTGGGAGAAGGCGGATGCTCCAGAGGTGGTGGAAGTACTGGCAGACTTCCCTTTGGACTCCTTGAAGGAGCCTGAGGAGCTGGTGGTGGAGTTGGAGGGTTTATCAGATGCCTTGGAGAAATTGCCAGAAGGCTTCACCTGATGGCTAACCTCTGACTTGCATTCCCAGTAGCAGGTATTGATGCCTTGGGCGAGTTGGCAGAGTTCAGAGAGTGTGGGGGGTTTGCCAACCCACAAGATTTTGTCTTTGATGCGATCTGGGAGTCCATTGTAGAAGTGGTGCCAGAGTGCACCTTCTCCATATCCTTGGACTTGTGTTGTGATCCTGTTGAATTCGACAACATATTTGTTTATCCTTTGACCATCCTTCATTGTCAGGTGGTCGAGTTGGTGCTCCACATCTGTCATATCCTGGACTTCCAAGTCCAAGTCCAACCCTTCCAAGACTAACTCCAACCTTCTCCAGTCCCACTCTGACATAACTCCAACCTGATTTCCATATTCCTATGTAGTTATTCTCTCCAGACATCCACATAAGTAATACTTCATGACTCCCCTTACCTTTGAACTCTGTTACTCATCCACTTACATTTCATTCCTTGATTACTCAGACTCTGATACCAGTGCTTGCCTCAAAGCACAGCTCTGAAGCAATACTCCAGTATCACCTGTCTTCTGACCCTCTAAGATTACTCATATCCTGATACTCTGTATTACTTATCCACTGACTACTCTGATAGTTACTTCATTCTGACTCCAGACTTAGTCATCTGATACTCCTCCATATATAAACACTGTAGATTCCGCTTTGTACTACTTAGTTTGAATCTTGACAAAACTAGATATTCTCTACCTTCAACAAAACTTGATGACCTCTATCCTCCGACTAAACTTGATGATCTCCATCCTCTGATAGAACTCAATGTTCTTCCCATCTGATATCTAAGTCACTGTGTGACTTCCTCTAATTCTCCCTCTGACCTCTGACCCTCCAGGACACCGGATCCTTTACAAGGGCACACCACATAAGGTAAAGCCAAGTCCCATCCAACCCCCTCACAACTCTGCTTCCTTAGAGTTCCTCCAGAGTTCATCCAACCTATAGTTTAACAGCATCTCTGACTGGATCATGCAGTCCGAAGTTCGTCTGTAGCTCCAGTATGAACTCCTTGTAACTGTCCATCCAGTTGGGGCAGAGGTCTGGGTCTTGTACTTGGAGGAGGTCCAGTTCAAACCACTCCAGTGCCATACCTTTGAGGTATGACTGGGCAAAGGTGACCTTGTTATGGTCAGAGGTGAAGGCCTTGGGGTAATCTTGGAAGTTCAACTCGCATTGAACAAGGAAGACCTGGAGTTTGCAGGAGTCTGTCCTGTCAAACTGGTCTGGTTCTCAGACTTTGGTTCATTGCAAGGGCTTGGAGGACTTCTTTGATGAGTGGGTGAGTACCTGGATAGTGCTGGCCAGGTTGGCAAGTGTATCTTGTGGGACGTGCTCTTCTTTGTCATCTTCTGGGAAGAAGTTGTCTTCCAGGATGTTGGGGTCATTGGGGGGGTCACCACCAGGCTCTCCTGGATTTCTGGGGTTGTCATGATGGCTGGGGGTGTGGAATGAGGATGAGATGTTGGTGGAGAGTTCATCACCATTGTCTGTCAGTTCCTCGATGCATGCTCCAGGGGTTGGCAAGTCTGAGTGGGCACATGCTTGGGATGTGGAGTTGTTTCTCTGGGTGAAGAAACTGTGGAACTGATCGATGATGTCAGGACCTTGGCAATTACTGCTAAAGGTATTGAGAGGGTTGTAATGGGGGGAGGTTGGAGCATTGGTGATTGCTCTGGTGTGCGATCAAGTGACATGAGTGGTCATGGGGAATCCATTGCAAGAGGGAGTTCAAATATACTGTTAAACTATGGTCAGATGAACTCCAAGGAACTCCAAGGGAGTGGAGTTGTGAGGGGGTTGGACAGGACTTTGGCTTCACCTTATGTGGTGTGCCCTTGCAAGGGATTCAGTGTCCTGAATTTGTGGATGGAGGGTCAGAGGTTGGAAGGTGATCAGAGTAGTTGTGCAGCAACTTAGAGGACTGGGGTTGAATGGAGAGAATGTCAAGTTAAGTTGCTATTCGAACTGAAGGAATACAGGGCAGAATTTATGAAGTTTATATACAGGGGGGAATCAGATGACTAAGTCCGGAGTCAGAGAGAACTATGTACCAGAATGTCAGAAGCTGAGTAATACCAGAGTGCAGCCTCAGAGCTGTGCTGATTGGTAATGGAGTTCTGAGTAAGCAGAGAATGGAACATAAGTAGATGAGTAACAGAGTTAGAACAAGAAGAGAGTCAGAATAGTTTACTAAAGGTCAGAGTCTGAGTAGTGTATCTAAGGGAGAAACAGGGGAACAGACTGGAGGTCATAGTGGAGTTGGTCCAGAAGGACTGGAGATGGACTTGTAAGTCCAGGATATGACAGTCACCTTCTGGATAATACCTGGAGGTGAAGTGAAGGCACATATCTAGCGTTTTATCTAAGGATCTGAAGAAATGAAATATAAACTCAGGGCCTCAGTTAGAGGTGACATGGGAGGGAACTCTGTGCTTGGAGAAGACATTGATCAGGAATAACTAGGCAAGGTCAGCAGAGAAAACAGTGTCATGGGTAGGTATGAAGATGGCTTGTTTTGATAACCTGTCAATTACCACTAGGATGGCCATGAAGCCTTCTGAAGCTGGAAGATGCTCTATGAAATCCATGGAGATGGAGTTCCATGGCTTCTCCAGTATAGGAAGTTGTTTGAGGAGGCCATATGGATGGTGCCTAGGGACTTTAGCATGAGCACAGGTTGTACAAGAACTAACATAATCTTTTATGAAGGTCTGGATGCCCAGCCAGGTATACTCTTGACAGATGAGTTCCAGAGTATGGTTCTGACCAAAGTGACCTGCAGCAGAATGATCATGGAAAGTCTGGAGGATCTGGAGTTGGAGGTCACCCTGTTCTAGGACATAGATACATACAGCTATCACAGAGGAGGAAACCTTCTGGAGAGACAGTCCAGTGAGGATTGTTGGTAGGTAGGGCAGAGAGGAGAGGAGCTGCAACAGGATTGTTTGGAAGAGAGGAGAGGATGTCAGAATAGAGTTGCTTGATGTCAAGGAGGAATGAGGCCTGGAGGACTGGAGCTGCAAAGTAGATAGCTCTGATGGACGCAGTGAGTTGATCCTGTGTAAAAATGGATTTGTTATTGTCAGGGTTAACACAAGCATAGTCCTTGTTCCCCTCTTTAGCATAGACATCCCAATGTCTAGTCAGTGCATCAGGCTTCACTCTGAGCCTGCCCAGGTGATACTGTACTGCTAGATGGAATTGGCAAAGGTATTCTGACCAGCAGGCTTGCTGGCAGGTGAGCATTTTGGTAGAGGTGAAGTATTTGAGATTCTTGTGGTCTGTGAAAATGGAGATTGGAGTTCCAGAGCCTTCAAGGTAGTGTTGCCACTGATGAAAGGCTTCAAAAATGACTAGGAGTTCCTTATCATGAGTATCATAATTCAGTTCTGCATCATGGAGAGAATGAGAATAAAATGCCACAGGGTGTAAGTCATTATCTGGAGTAGAAATGGAAAGGATTCCTGCAATAGCATAGTCAAAAGCATCAGTTTTGACAATCATCAGAGTATCCAGAATTCAGTGAACCAGCACTGGAGTGGATGTGCAGGCAGCCTTAAGGCCCTGGAAGACCTTCTGGCAGTCCTCAGAGAAGTTCCAAGGAGTGCCTTTACAAGTAAAATGGGTTAGTAGAACAACAATATTAGCATAATTGTGAATGAAGCAACAATAGAAATTGACAAAACTGAGGAAGGACTGAATGTCCTTGAACTTCCTGGGCTCAGGCCAATCCACAATAGCTTTGATTTTATCCTCAGCCATAGCAAGACCAGAGGAAGTAAGCATATATCCAAGGTACTTGATGGAGTCAGAGTGCCACTCACACTTCTCTGGCTTCAGGTATGACCCATTAGCTTGGAGTCATTGGAGTACTTCCCAGACATGCTTCTGGTGGGAGGCAAGGTCTTGGAAGTAAATCAAGATGTCATCTAGGTAGACCACAATGGAGACATCTAGCATATCAGTGAAGATACTATTGATGAACCTTTGAAAGGCTACTGGAGCATTAGTAAGTCTAAAGGGCATAACCAACCATTCAAATGATCCATAGCAGGTCCAGAATGTAGTTTTCCACTCATCACCTTCAGCAATGCAGACCAGGTGGTATGCATGCCAGAGATCAAGCTTAGTGTAGACCTTTACTCTGCTCGGAGCATTAAGGAGGTTAGCAGTGTGTGGAAGGGGATAGCAGTCTTTCTTGGTGATAGCATTGAGGCCACAGAAGTCAACACAGAGACAGAGTGATCTGTCCTTCTTTTTGGAGAAGAGCATTGGAGCAGCATGGGGCAAGCTGGAGGCTCAAATAAAGCTGATGTTCAGGTGCTCATTGATAAAGTCACAGAGGGTTTGTTGTTTAGTAGGGGAGAGGGAGTAGCGCTTTCCAATTGGAGGAGAGGTGCCTTCCTCCAGTTCAATCTTGAGGTCGAAAGGACAATGAGGTGGTAGGATATCTGCCTTTCTTTTGCTAAAGACATCTGTGAAATTGTGATACTCTGGAGGAACTCCAGAGAGATCTATGGGTTTCTTGAAGGTATCAGAGATGGAGGCAGAGCATGCCTTAGCATTCTCAGGATTCTGGAGTTTCATGGTGAATTGGACTGAGCCTTCCATCTTGCATGCTCATGCAAATATGGTGGCATTGACAAAAGAGATGGGAGGGCATCAGAGTTCAGGAGCAGTAGGGGATTCTGGAGAGCACTCCAAGGTCAGAGGAGAGTCAGAAGGAGTAACAGGAGGAGTGGGAGGAGTGGGGGAAGTGGAAGGAGGCCCTGGAGGCATGGAGGCTGATGTCAGGCTTGGCATTCTGTCTACAGGAGTCTGGAACCAGATGCTGCTCATGACCCAGTCAATCAATGGATTGTAGTGGGTGAGCCAGCTGTGTCCTAAAACTAGTGAGCATGAGGAATCCAAGGGGATGACAAAAAATGTCTCAGAGGTGGTCTCACCTGACAGAAAGGAGATGGTCAGTTCCACAGAGGAGGTAATAGAGGATGAAGATGAGCCATTGAAGAGACAGAGTGAAATTGGAGGTATGGAGATCATAGGAATTTTGTATTTGTTAATGAAAGAGGAGTCAATAAAACAGTGAGTAGAACCAGAGTCAATAAGAATAGGAATGGAGAACAGAGAGAGATCAGGAATAGAGACAATAGGTTGAAGAGAATTCGGATTAGAAAGAGCAGATGTGTTGAGACAAAGCTCCTTAAGAGCATGGTCAGGTTCAACACAACTCCCAGCCCAAGTGGAGTCAAAGGAGTTGCTCTCTATTTTTTCACCTCAGAGGAGGAGGAGCTGGAGGCTGTTGCTGCTGGAGTAGCAGCAGCAGAGCAGGCCTTCACAGCTCTAGAGGTGGGCTTCTGGTAGTCTTTAGTAGAGTGACCTGGCAATTCACAGAAAAGACATAGGTTGTTCTTAATTCAGTGCTGGTGCTCCTCTGGAAGGAGTTTGCCATCCTTGCCAAGTTTAGAAGAAATAGATGGGTCCTTAGAAGGCCCATTACCTTTGTTGTCCTTTCTGGAGATACCAGAGTTTGGAGAACTGTTGCTATTGCCTTTGAACTTGTCATCCTTGGGCTTAGCAGATGTTGATGGAGCAGATGAGTTTGAGGGTTTGGAGTTTTCAGAGTTGGAATCAGAGTTCTTGGTAGTGTGGGCAATCTCTTCCTTGCACTCCCAGTGTCAGTGATCAATCTGCTGGGCAAGGGCTTGGAGATCATGGATGTTGTCAGGCTTACCCTGGCATGAGAATTCATCCTTGATTCAGTCCAGGAGGCCATTGTAGAAACTCCAGTGGAGAGCACTGGGGCCCCAGCCTTGGACCTGGGATGCAAGGTGGTTCTATTCAACAATATACCTAGCAATTCACTGTGAGTCTCACATCTGCAGTTGCTCAAGTTGAGCTTCTGCATCAGCTACAGGATCATGAGGCCAAAAATTGAATTGTAATTCAAATAAGAAAGTTTTCCAATTGTCCATCCATAGTGAATGATTCTCCAGAGGTTCATTTTCAAGAAGGTCCAGTTCAAAGTACTCTAGGGCTACACCCTTAAGATAAGATTGGGTGAACATCACCTTAGTCCAGTCTGTTTTGAAGGACTTTGGATTTGCTTGGAAATTGAGTTCACATTGGATTATGAATGGATGGAGTTTCTTGTGGTCAAACCTGTCAAATGGATCAGGTTCTTGAACTTTGGTTTTCCAGGTTTTGAAGCTCTTCTTGCTTCACAATGCCTGCCTGGCCATGTCCCAGATCACCCCAGCTAGCTGGGTAAATGGTTCAAATGCAAGTGGGACATTGTTCTGCTGCTCAAAGTCATCATGACTGAAAGGGTCATCATCAGGGTCAGGATCTTGCTCATTGGAGCTGGAGGATGAATTTCTGTCATCTTCAGGATTCCATGGTGGTGTTATGCAAATGCATCAGCACTTAGCTGAAACACGAACTGAGACAACTACACAAGGGAATGACACCCTTGAGTCTTGAGCAGATACTCAGTCAGTTCACCCAGAATGACTAGAGGCCAAGTACTAACACTATGATTGCATAGAACTAGCTTAGGGTACAGGAAAGGAATGACCTGACTAAACACTGGCTGTGGAGATGATGACTAAGAAAGAAAGAGTGAGAACATTCAGATAATGACTAAGAAAGAAAGAACAAGAACATTCTATGATGACTAGGAGACATGTCACCACCAAGAGAGAGATATGGTGAAGGAGATAGAGTCCAATCAGAGAACTAAGAGACTAGGGCAAAATGTAAGGGGAGGAGAGGAAAATAAAGTAGAGAATCATAACAGGTGGAGGGCCACTGGGTCCATAGCCCCCATGCTCATCATTGTCCTCAGGTAGCTTCCTAAAGTGGGGTCCAACTGGGGACTCTAAGTAGTCTGGTAGGGGGGTCAATGGAGAGAGGGTGCCTCAACAAGGGCAGTATCTTGAGGCAGAGTTGCCAGGCCTGGCAGATAGGCTGACAAACACACCTGGAATTGTGTGGAAACTACTGAAGGTGTTCTGCAAGGCACTATCGCAAAGGGTAAATGATTGGGAAGTCATAAGAACAAACCTATACAAGCTTGAGTATGAATATACTGTCAAATTAACAGGTCAACTATTAAATCTCTGGAGTCTCTGTGCCAACTCTGGTTAGAGAAGGACAGCAGGTACTAAGGTGGGAGAGGTTAGTGACAGGGGTAGACTGAAGGTCTGACAGAAGAAGTGGAGAGGGAGAACTCAGTGAGGACATCAGTGTAGGACTTATGGGTCATGCCCTTGTATAGGTCTGGGTCCTTGTATTTCAGAGATCAGACTAGGAGTATGGAGATAGGGACAGAAGGGAAGTAGGGACAATGAGGAGGGGAAATTTAGTTGACATTTGTACTGAGGAATAGTACAGGACATATAGAGGTTTATATACAGAGAATGTAAGGTGAAACAATGGTAGGCAAGAAGATGAAACATGTAAATGTCAAAGAGAAAAGAGCACATGGTGTGGTCAGAAAGCAGTAGGGCATATGGGAGTGATACAATGGCAACTGACTCTGCTTGACACCTGTCAAACACAAGGGATGACAAGTCCTGACACACCTAGAATGAGATAGGGGTGCTCTGGTGACAAGTGATGAAACTCTAAGATGTGGGGCAGAGGAGCAGACAAGGATATGGATGTAGTGAGGGTGGAGATGGCTGGAGATGGTTCAGAGGGGTTGATGTAGGGGTCAGAGGATGGATATGACACCATTCTGGAGTCCACAAAGCCAAGAAGTAAGTGAACCTTACAATACTGTAATTCAAAAACATGGAAGGCATCCAAGGCAGAATGTGGGACAAGTACCATCCACAATTACAGGCATGTGGATCATGGATGGGTGGGCTCAAGCCATAAAGGTTTGTAATTTGTACTTATTCTATCTCACCTGCCAAGTTTTCTAGACAAGACAGTGTGAATAAAGGAACAAGTAAAAGGTTCTGGTTAGTCCATTTCTAGCCCATTCAACCTTGCTTGGTTAGGAGACATCTAGAAAACACTGTGCAACTGAATACAAGTCCATGAGTAACATTATTTGAGCCTTTGAATTTATCTGGCAGATTCAACTTACATTACATCATAAACATGAATTGTTATTGCACCCCATTTCGATGATGGATGTGGTTTTCATTTTGGTAGTCACACTATTGGATGTGTGAATTGTAGTTAATGAGTCAAATAAAATTACTGACTTGGAAAGTGTTAGCAGCTTGCAAGACGGGACTCGTAGCCTACATTATAATCAGTGTCACGTCAATGACCAGCTGCATGCATCATGAGTGGACACGAGCTAAAGGAGTGTAGATGGCCACTCTGTGTGAGTAATGAGACATGAGTGTGTAATCGCGGCCTACCTCCAGCTGAGAGCATGAGACTGGAGGAAAGATGGAAGGGAACGCAGCGCGTCGTCGCTGATACGCAGTGACCAAAAAATGTAATCTAATGTGTGTAGGACAGAAATACTTTGAACTTTGAACTTGTACGACAAGCTGGATCTCCAACACGTACCTGCTGATGCAAGCAGGTTTTCTTTCTGACAGTAATGTGCATTTCCCCCCATTTACTGTAAAGACACCTGTCGGGGCGTCACACTGGGCAGCATTGCGTCCATCTCACGTGAACACAAAAATTGGCTTCATTTTAGGTCTGATGAGTCTATGACATGGCAGAGAAGTATATAACAATAATACGCGCTGCGAGGGAGTAAACGTAGCAGTGACGACAGTCATGACGTGCCCATTGCACAAAGCACAGAATAAAGGAACACGAGAAAAGGTGAAAAGTAAAGGATCGAGGGGGAAGCGATGATGTCACGAATACGTACGAACGGAATAATACGGGCAGGCGTGCAGCTGCGCTCGCGCTTCCACCTCCAAGAGCCTACAGAACAAGCGAGGGATGCGTTCGTTTTAGCTGAACAAAGTTTGTCAGCAACCATAAGAGTGAGATTTCCGACCAGACATACATCAGTAGGTGATGTTCCGTACCGTTAGCCGGAATTAGATTATTTGTCACCGCTGGAGTTCTGGGTATCATTTTTACTCGAGCTACTGCCCCCACTATCTCCACTCGTGAGTGAGCCACTATCTCCACCCGAATTTAGGGACACATCACTGCTAGGTGAACGGCCTACGATGCTATCAAAGTGACCTTGGGTACGATCGTCACCTTCGCTAGGAAGTACTTGAAAGATCTCAAAATTCGTACCAGCAAGGTTAACCAATGCGTCAACACGGCTAGGGAGCACCGGGATAGCAGCAGCAGCGAAACTGAAGAATAACACGAAAGAGATGATCAAGGATAAAATACGCATTATGAACGCGTGTGAATCGAGTTGGTATGTCCGGATAGATAGATGTCGCCGAGAGGCTTCTGAGGGTGCTAGGATGCTGTCGTTCAGGTTGAAGCGCGTTTATAAACCATCAGGAAGATGCTTAGGGGTCATCTTGGGTGCCAAAGGAGACATAGGCGTGCGTTTCAGCTCATAGTTTGTGAGCTTAGCTCTCAGCTCAGAAGCACCTAGCCGATCAGCGAGTGGCATTGCTGCAAAAGACCGCACCCCAAATTGAGACAAGCCCGCTCGCGTACTGAACCCTGGAGGATTGAGCACTGGCTACGCTCTCCTTGCTCTGCTGTTCTGCACGCATCGCTCGGTCTCGTCCCATTTCGTTCCGCGATAACGCGCCTGTCTGCAGTCCAACCGAACCCATGAGCTGAAGTATGGATGGAATGCATGTTTACGACGTCAATGCCGTTGCGACACAAATACAGGGTCACCCGTTTCGTTGCATAGTTTCGGCGGGTCCATGCTGTTACAAGTTAATGTTCATGCGTCGGTGCCTTACCCTGTCGTTATACGCCTGCAGAATAAATCAGCACGACGAAGCGCGTCACGGGTAGAAACTCCAATTACCTATGTCTCGGCGGAGACACGGAATGTAGAATTTTGAGACAGACAACAATATCGAGGTGCTAGTAGGCGTTCAATGTTGGTAATAGCATGAACACGCCCGTCGCAAACACGACATTCTGACTCTAAAGATAAAGTCGGCAACGATACTTAGTACATCATCTAGCAGATTGGAGAAGAAAATCATTTCAGATGACATACAGTTACTGGGGTGAGATTTGTGTTTGATCTACCGCGTAGCCTGAGAAAGCTTGAGAATGAAAGTGACAATTTAGGAAACTTCAGCGGGAGTTGCATGTTGGGGTCTGTGCCTGGTTGCCAATCAATCTCCCAAGCATTTAATTTGTTTCCCTCGTTTCGGAGGCTGGCTGTCAGCCCAAGGCGGCTCACAGCACTGTACACCAATAAATTACATGTACCCTTACTTGTTCTGAGCGTCTACGATCTGCAAATAAGCACATCATTGAAACCCAGGCCGTATTTCATTCGATAATAAAGACCTGCCCAGGGTAAAGCACACGCCATGCGACTGAACATCATGGAAACCAGGGTTCACGCCTGTCTCGTTGACGGGATCTTTCGTCGCAGCTGTGATGTCACCGAACGGTGTCGCACTGACTTGACGGTCAAGAATGCCAGACGATAATACCTTGGGAACCCAGGACAGGACGCCGGATATGTCGCCAGTACCACGGATCCAAATTCTGGAGTCGGTTTTTTTAGCGCTTACTGCTTTATTTTTTTTCGCGCTTTCCTCCCTCAGAGCTATTTTGGTAGGTAGAGCTCAGGATCAAGTAACCACGTATGAGAATGTCATTCTTGATGACAAGCTACCCACGCTACTGTATTGCTCAGGAAGCAAGCAAGGCACCACCGTATTAATGGTGCCAGTAATTCGGGTGCTGATAAGAATCGTCGTGTTCCTGCATTTTCCAGAGTCTAGAATGAGACTAGTAGATATGAGCTCGATCTTCGTGATTGTCATCTTGAGAGGGGACGGGAGAAGGCAAATAAAAACAGTTGATGAGAGAAAGGCAAACTACTCGCATTGAAAGACTGTTGCAATCGAGATGAACGGTACTCCTGTGCGAAACGTCACTGGGCCGGTATATCTGGATGCAAGAGGACAGAAACAATGATCTCTGCCTTTGGCACCCAGCCACGTCTGCTTTGCTTTCTGCCCATTTAAAATCGAGAGTCATAACTCCTGGGGGGCATTAATAGAAATGAAACAGACGGCGATGTGAATACACACGCCTTGTTCGACTCAAGGACCTGAAGGCGTAGACACGACGGCAAAGATGACACATCGCTATGATTCATCTCTGCATTCGAATAGTGACGCCTTCTTGACTTCTAGAATAACATAGCAACCACAATATCCCATGGTTCCACAATTTTAGAGTGATCCCGTACTGGCTGCGTATGTGTCCACTAGACGCATATACACTGTGTGGGTATGCATGTGCCTGTGTGCACATATAAGTTTGCGCAGTTGTACAGGTCCACCGATCAAGTCGAGAGGTGACCTGGACATACTAGGGAGTGTTCAGAGCAAAGTGGAGGGCCAAGGATATCACGACAAAGAAGATCAAGTAGAAAAGTAGTTGCAAGTTGCAGTAGTGCGCAAACAGGGCCAGTAATGGTCACATAGGGAGTGTTATGGCGTGGAGCGGACGTTAGAAATGACAAGAAAGATGGAGAACGAGCTGAAATGCAAATGCAAATGCTAGAAGCCATGAATTAAATAGGACTCGCTCGGGACAGCCCAAGTCGAGCGGGGCAGCGAAGCAGAACGACCCACCAAGTCGTGTCGAGACCATATCAAGTGTGCAAGAGTCGATGTGGGGAAAGTCGGTGTCGGCTAGTCAATGTTTGGCCGGAGCCACCAGTCGGCCTGGTGCTTCTACTAGTAGAAGAGTGCTACGAAGTTGATTCCACGAGTCTGCAGATATGGTGAAGCATTTGGCACAATGGAAAACAGGAAGGTTCTGTTCACCCATGAAGTTACAGTACGTGAGAGATGCTATAACCCCTATTCTCGCCGTGCAATTGAGCAGTATTTGGATGCTCTCTAAAAAGGGATATAACCCCTGTCGAGCAGAAAGCACAGTCAGGTTCATCAAGCTCTCCTTCATACTCCGTAACGAGCAACAACAATCGATCTAGTAGTACAGATATACAGAGCGACAGCAGATATACCTGCGGTAACACGGGAGCATGTCTTTGTTCACTCACCGTCCCATACCCCGACAGATACACAAACCCAGGCTGCACTGGCACATGTCCATGAGGATACATCGCCCCCCATTGACCCTGACCCTGACCCAACCCGCCTCCTGCACCTACGCCAGCCCACCCCACACGGCCATCTCCCCACGCAGTACCATCCCACAACGCCGCCGTCGACTGCTTCGCCCACATGTCCCACTCTGCCCAATACTCTGGCCTCCTCGCCACCTCAGGCCTCGGATTATACCATGATGTGTCCGCACCCTGCCTCACCTTCGCTCGCAGTCGACTTCTTGGGTTCTGCTCCGGTATGTACTGGTCCGCGATCTGCGAATCCGATATCCACGGGAGGTCGTCCAACCTGGTGATGAACCGCTGGAAGCGTTCCATGGTTGAGGCGAGCGAGTCTTTGAGGGGCAAAAGCTCGACTTCAGGGGCCTGTATACCGCTGCCATTCTGCGGGAGGGGGAACTTAGGGCGTTCAGTGTGACGAACGGGTATGGGTGCAGCGACGAGCGGTGGTTGAGTGGAGGTGGGATACACGGGCTCGTGGAGGGTCTGCGGTGCCTCTTCTGTAGAGCCGATGGGCTCCGGGGCACCTACCGAGAGGCTTCGCTTCGAGGGCCCTGGAGACAGCACATGTAGAGAGCAAATCGAGTTGGGGGCTGGGGAGGTGAGATGGAGGGCGAGACGATCGTGATGGGTGGCGGGATCTCTATCGAGGATATGGGGACCAGCAAGGCATGTAGCAACCCTAGGAGATATTCACAGCAATGTCAGATCGGACGAGCTCTGAGTGTCTGGTTTCAATGATGATGGGACAGAATCACGACACAGCCCGTCGCAGGCACGACACCATAGTTTCTGAAACGAAGTCGGCCCTTGTTCTAGATACTACATAATTGACCAGGCGAACCTTAAATGTAGCGAAAACGGACTTGGCTGCGCACACGATCATAATCAGAGAAAAGAAGACCATTCCGAACGACGCATAGTTGCTGGGATTTGATCTACTGCAGCTAGTGGAACTTGTAGCGAAAGGCGGTAAAATGCGTTGGTCAGGGGAACGCAGGTAAGTAGTAGCGAGTGCCAGCGGTCCAAGGCACCCCCCATTTCGAAAGCGGACCGTCAGTTCAAGAGCGTTTAAAGTGTGCACCACACTGTATACAAAGCACACCAATGAACCATGGGCATTCTCTCCATAAACAGGCACGACATCAAAACCCATCTATATTCCATTCGACAAAAAGACCTGCCCAGGGGTAAAGTGCATGACACGCAGCATCGTAGCAACCAGGGTTCACGCCTGTCTTATTGCCGAGGTCTTTCAGCAGCCTTGTCACCGAACAGGGTCGTGCCAACTTGATGCCAGTGTGGTAGTCCTTCAACGGGCGGTGTTAATCTGCAGCCCTGTGAAAGGAATGTCAAACTGTAACGTAGGTCCGTGAGGACTCCAGTCGACGTTGTACGAGACTGAGATTGATAGCTACCTGTAACGTAGGTCCATGAGGACTGTGGTACATGAGTAGGTAGCTATATATGATGTACAGTAGATGCTTACCTCCAGTTGACGTTGTACGAGACTGGAGAAAGCATAGCAGGTGGACGCATGTGCTAACCGGCGCTGCCGTCCAAATAAGGTAACCTAGTGTAAGTACGAAAAGTATCTAAGTATGTACTAGCGAACGGGATGATCTCCAACAAGCCCTTCCTGTATTGTTTCTATGATGCATCGAATGGACAGGAGACCTTCCAATATTGATTGAGCGTTTTCTGCTCTCTACTATCACGGAGGTCAGGGCTGAATGTTTGTGAATGTGCGGTTGCCACAAGGTGCACATATCTCATCATAAGGTGGATGGACTCGCAGGATTGACGCTTTTGTGTCGAAGCAGATAATTCAAGTTCTATTGAATTCCGAGTGAGCATTTGGCTTGGTCATGTGGCATGCGCATCAGACTACGCCCACCTCTAACAAACACGGTGATGGAAGTGATACCAAAATTAATGATCTGATTCTTGTACTCCCCAATGAGTGTTATAAAGTTGTTTCCAAAAGTCTGAAGGTTCTGTGAAATGTTAGGCGCGGTGATCAGGGACAAGGCACCTGACTGCTATCGCTGGGAGCAGTATCTTTGCCATAGTGATACTAGATACTGGATCAATACTTTGTCGCTATTAATCGTCCAGATGGCACATTTAGCAGCCAGCGTCCAGTGTTCCAGCTTGCTGGAAATAGTGGTAAAGATGGATCACATAACTCACCTCGACTTTGAGGAGGTACCAGTGGTGAACATACTGTAGTCCTCCACCTGAATAAGACTTCCCGTCGATCCAACACTGAGTATGTGATAGTCAGAAAAATGTGAATTTGCACTTCTTACCGGGAACCTCGGCTGAAATTTGAACGCAACCGAGTCTGAAACATTGCGTGCCTCTGGCACGACTGCGTTGCAGCAGCGAAAATAGATAGGTTATCATAGCCCATGCCCCCTGGCTTTCCTACATTGCTCAATGTTATTGTGAAGAGCTGTGGGGAGAACGGGGTCAGAAGGTTGAACGACCAAGCTGGTCATCATGGCCTTGCTCATTCCGCGCGAATTTGTCCCGTTTCTGGAGTCAAGGCATCCAAAGCGGAATGTGGGACAAGTGCCATCTACAGCTACGGACATATGGTATCATGGATGGGTGGGCTCAAGCTATGAAGCATTTATACTTGTTCTATCTCACCTGCCAAGTTTTCTAGATAAAGCAATGTGAATATAAGTAGAAGGCTCTGGTTAGTCCATTTCTAGCCCATTCAACCTTTCTTGGTTAGGAGACATCTAGAAAACACTGTGCAGCTGAATACAAGTCCATGAGTAACATTATTTGAGCCTTTGAATTTATCTGGCAGATTCAACTTACATTACATCATAAACATGAATTGTTATTGCCCCCCATTTCGATGATGGATGTGGTTTTCATTTTGGTAGTCACACTATTGGATGTGTGAATTGTAGTTAGTGAGTCAAATAAAATTACTGACTTGGAAAGTGTTAGCAGCTTGCAAGACGGGACTCGTAGCCTACATTATAATTAGTGTCACGTCCATGACCAACTGCATGCATCATGAGTGGACACAAGCTGAAGAAATGTAGATGGCTGCTATGTGTAAGTAATGAGACATAAGGAGTGTGTAATCGCGGCCTACCTCCAGCTGAGGGCGTGAGACTGGAGGAAAGACAAAAGGGAATGCAGTGCGTCGTCGCTGATATGCCATGACCAAAAAAAGTTCTAATGTGTGTAGGATAGAACTCTGAACTTGTACGACAGGCTGGATCTCCGACACGTACCTGCTGATGCAAGCAGGTTCCCTTTCTGACTGTAATGTGCCTTTCTCGTAAGGACACCTGCCGTGGCACAACACTGGGTAACATCACGTCCATGTCATGTGAACACAAAAATCAATTTCATTTGAGGTCTAATTATGAGTCTATAACATAGCAGAGTAGTATATAATTACGCGTTGCACGGGAATAAAAATTAGCAGTGATGACTGTCATGTCGTGCCATCGCACAAAGCACAGAATAAACCAGACGAAGGAACGCATGAGAAAAGGTGAGAAGCAAAGGATCGAGGGGAAGCAGTGATGTCACAAAAACGTATGAACGGAATACTTCGGGCTGACGTGCAGCTGCGCTCGCGCTTGCATCTTCAACAGCCTACATAACAAGCAAGGAGATGCATTCGTTTCGGCTGAGCAAAGTTTGTCAACCACGTCAGTAACCATAAGATGAGATTTCCGACCAGACACACATCAGTAAGTGATGGTGTTCGCCATTAGCCGGAATTAGATTATCTGCCACCGCTCGAGTTTTCCACCGAGTCACTATCCGAGCCAGTGCTCCCACTTCCTCCACTGAGTGAGCCACTATCGTCACCATTTCCACCCGAATTTATGGTCTCATCACTGCCAGGTGAACGACCTACGATGCTGTCAACGTGACCTTTGTACGATCGTCACCTTCGCCAGGAAGTACTTGAAAGTTATCAAAATTCGTACGATCAAGGTTAGCCAATGCGTCAACACGGTTAGGGAACACCGGGAGAGCAGTAGCAGCGAAACTGAAGAATAACACGAAAGAGATGACCGAGGATAAGACACGCATAATGGATGAGTGTGAGTTGAGTTGGTATGTCCGGAAAAATAAGTGTCACCGAGAGGCTTCTGAGGGCGCTGGGACGCTGTCGTTCAGGTTGAAGTGCGTTTATAAACCATCAGGAAGACGTTCGAGGATCATTTTGGACTCCGAAGGAGAGATAGGGGTGGATTTCGGCTCATAGTTTATGAGCTTAGCTCTCAGCTCAGCAGCACCTCGCCGATCAGCGAGTGGCATTGCTGCAGAAGACCGCACCCCAAATTGAGACAAGCCCGTTCACGTACTGAACCTTGAATGATCGAGGCACTGGCTATTCCTTCCTTGCTCCGCTGTTCTGCACGCCTTGCTCGGTCTCGTCCCATTTCTTTCCGCGATAACGCACCTGTCTGCATCCCATGGGCTGAAGTATGGACGGAGTGGATGTTAACGGCGTCAATGCCGCTGCGACACAAATACATGGTCGCCCGTTTCGTTGCATCGTTTTGGCAGGTCCATGCTACTACAAGTTAATGTTGGGGCCCCACCCTGTCATTATATGCTTGCAGAATAAATCAGCGCGACGAAGCACGTCATGGGTAGAACTCCGATTACATGTGTCTCTGCGGAGAACAGAATGTAAATTTTGAGACAGACAACAACAACCGACGAGGTGCTAGTAGGCGTTCAGTGTTGGTGATAGGACGAAAACGCCGCCGAGCCCGTCGCAAACACGACACTCTGGTTCTAAAGACAAAGTTGGCTATGATACTTAGTATGCATCATCTAGAAAATCATTTCAGATGATATGCAATTGTTGGGGTGAGATTTGTGTTTGATCTGTCATGTTGCCTGAGAAAGCTTGAGAGTGAAAATGACAATTTAGGAAACTTCAGCGGGAGTTGCATGTTGGGGTCTGTGCCTGGCTGTCAATCAATCTCCCAGGCAGTTAGTTTATTTCCCTTATCTCGGAGGCTGGCTATCTGCCCAAGGTGGCCACAGCACTGTATACCGATAAATTACATGTACCCTTACTTGTTCTGAGCGTCTACGATCTGCAAATAAGCACATCATTGCAACCCAAGCCGTATTTCACTCGATAATGAAGACCTGCCGAGGGTAAAGCACACTGATACGGTTGCAGCAGCGCGGCGCGGCCCCGTGGCTGCGACAAGAGACCCGAGTCATTATGGCATTTGAAATATCACTACGTATTTTTGGACTATAAGTACTACGACTGTATACCCACTCCTCCAGTCATTCCTGACAAAGGATTCTTTTACTCAGTCAGTGACTCTTCGCGTGACTCTTCACTGGTCTCGATCAGTAATCGTCATACACGCCATGCGATTGAACATCATGGAAACTGAGGTTCACGCCTGTCTCGTTGACGGGATCTTTCGTCGCAGCTGCGGTGTCACCGAACGGTGTCGCGCTGACTTGACGACCGAAAATGCCAGCCGATAATACATTGGGAACCCAGGACAGGACGCCGGATATGTTGTCAGGACCGCGGATCAAATTCCGGAATCGGTTTTTTTAGCGCTTACTGCATAATTTTTTTCGCGTTTTCCTCCTTCACAGCTATTTTGATAGGTAGAGCTCAGGACCGAGTAACCATGTATGAGATTAACATTCTTGATGACAAGCTACCCATGCTACTGTATTGCTCAGGAGGTAAGCAGGGTACCACCGTATTAATGGTGCCAGTAATTCGGGTGCTGACAAGGGGCGTTATGTTCCTGCATTTTCCAGAGTCTGGAATGAGACTAGTAGATATGAGCTCAATCTCCGTGATCGTCACCTTGAGAGGGGATGAGAGACGGTAAATAAAAGCAATTAAT
>JBBPJY010000141.1:0-10840 GCA_038088975.1 Xerocomus cyaneibrunnescens
GCACACGTCGCATATCTTGCTTACGATGACAGTTCCTCATTCATGTTTACCATACCCTTTTCGCCGCGTCACGTTATCCTGTTTAATCGTCCCCACGTATTTCTTGCATCTATTGTGTTTTCTGTGGTCCAAGGGGAAACCGTTGGTCTGGATTTGTTTGTGGTCCTCTGCGCTGGTGGTACCTCTCCTCCCCGTCTTGGCAGTCGTTCATTTCGTCCTCACCCCATCTCCCATCTTATCCATCACCCCGCTACATGTGTGTCCACAGGAGAAAAGTTGCGAGACTGATCTGGCAGTAGTAGTTATAGAAAGCGAAGAGTTTAAAGGAAGGACAGAAGTAATCGAAATACATGGGTTATCGTAGCTCATTCGCAGGTGTATCATATTGGGCTGTCTCTTCGTTTTCGTATCCTTGGTTCGATGTTGCTCGCGTCGTTGCTGCTCGACCGAGTTGATGTAGAATTCATTCGTCCAAGTTGACGCTAGGCGCCGAAAGTACATGGAAACCCGAGTCCGACGACGACGACAAAGAAGCCGTCTTTGATGCAAGACCAAGTGTGTAGAGATCATGCCCTCTAAGATAGCCAACTACAAATCACGGCGCAACGCAAAAGCTAGTAATAGCCCTGCCAGCTCTTGACCTTGGAGAACCAGAATGGTCGCTCGTGCTTCAGAGGGAGCGGCACAACCTCCCCATCCTCGATGTTCACCGACTCGTACGAGACGAGATCAAGCTTGTTCCATCGACCAAGCGGTTTGGAACGGAGGGTGAGCGTCATTTGGAAATGGTACCGTGTCGGCTGAGGGACGTGGTAGTGATGGGAAGGATGAGTAGGCGCATGCGGGTGCCTCTCAACGAGGTTGGTGATGAGCACGCTCGAGCCTTCGAGCAGCCAGTCACCGATGTAAAAGCCCTGTAGTTAAGTGAGTGGGGGAGCCTGTCTTCCAAGCGTTGGAATTTCCAACCTTCATACGCAATGAGGGCTTAAGTATGGGTATGACGAGTTCGGGCTGATGCTCCTCGTTGGCCAAGAGGGAGAGAACCTGGCCATCTGGGAAGAACCGACTAGAGCATGTCAGCATTGACGAGGCAGCTCAGAGGCTACTCACAGATAGCGGTGGTATGTGATAAGATGGCTGACCTATGCCTTTTGCATAAGCATACCGGTTGGCAGTCAGAGTTTGCAACCTACATTTACCCAGGCGTTCTCTCCGAGACCTCTTCGGCTTTGAAAAGGGTCATTTGGTAGGTAGAAAAGGCCATGTCCCGAGAAACTCACACATAGTGGCATACGGCGATGTATACGCCGTCCAATCTCACTCTTGGATGTTCGATGTATGTTTTCCGGTAGCTGGAACCATAACCGTCGACTATCGATTGCACAGGGACGGCTTGTGGAATCTGTGGTGGCTTATATGCCAGATAGACAAAGTCCCTATTATTGGAAACCGTCGTACTTGGGTTCTGGGATGAGGGAGAAACAACTATACCTCCATATTGACGAGTCGAGGCTAAGAACCCGCGCCTTACGGCTCACAGTCGCAAAGCGCTCCAGAGTTGTCGTATCGAGATTGCGTAGGATGTACAAGAGCAACTCTTCCGGAATTATATTGATCGGCAGGCCCTCCCGGTCATCCTCTGGCTCAAACGTCAACATTTCTGGGAAATTTTCCAGGACCTTGGAAAGATTCCCGTTCAAGTGCACCTCTTTGCCTTCCATAGGCCGTCCAGCACGACTGTCTTTACCATCGGTCCGTTCACCTTTGCTAGATGTCATCTTCTTGTGGCCCGTGCCGATAGTAGAGCGACCTAGTTGTTGCAGCCTCTGCTCCTCCTTGAAGTATGCGCGATCGACATCTGGATTGAGTCGAAACGCTTGACGATACAACCTCAGCGCTTCGTCCAGGTCGCTTGCCTGTTCATGCTGGACAGCACTACGATATATGTCAACGGCACGCGCAATGCTTCCGCTGAGAGGACTCTGATCGTGTGATGTATGCAGCGCCTTCTGAGAAACGCCAGAAACGGACCACGTCGCGGGCGGCTTGGCTTCGGTCTCAGTCAAAGCAGCGCGGAGAGACCGGGCGGGTATCTCAAATGAAGTGACCTTGCGTTCGCTAGCTTCCGCTGAAGTGCCCTGTTGTTGGACCTGCTGTTCCTCCCGTCGTCTCCGAACCTCCTCCTTCCACTCCTCCCTGAACTTCCAGAGTTCGGCAGACTCTTCTCCTGTGTTCATTTTCGTGCTGATAGGCGTCGTGAACGATATAGCGAGGCTAGCAGTTGAAAACGTTGAAGGGCATGAAACGTTGAAGGTACCGACTAGTGACTCCGTTGATCGGGTTACTACCGATCGTTCGACCCATTGCCAGCCGGGCGCCCGTTCCGGCTGCAATAGTCTGCTGACAAAGCCGTGTCCTCAGACTCTTTCAACATTTATTCGGAATCACTAGCAAGTGGGCCTTTCCCCCGAGGTATTCAAACCAAGAATCCTTGAGCGTATCCACTCGTTGCCGCTGGAAAAATGTATTTTTATTGGTCGTGAAGAGAGATTGACCAGGTGATTAAACAAATCCTTGCCTCCAGATTGGACCCCGCGATGATAAGATGGAGGTACGTAGCCACATGTCGCGCGGACATATTCGACGACTCGTTCGGGTACGCACTTGAAGAAGAGGGCCATGCGGTATTCTTGCACTCCTAATATGATCTCTCGAGTGTTCGTGGCCCGTCCTTGAAACCGTCCAGGACCGACTTGAGACGACGTGAACAGAACCTCTGGTCTTTTAGAGTGACGTCGATGGCTCTGTGATAGATATGCTCGAGACTACTCTTTGGGGTGACGGTTGCGATGGTCACTGGTGCTGGGTGTCGTTCAGAAGCTTGATGGTTCGCACATACGAAACCGGAAAGCCCGAGTAAGCATGTCCTTGCTTGCGGTGCTTAGGGAGGGCTTGTTGGCTGGTCACTCGGCCAACCATCCCATGTGTTGGGCCCGACGTGCACCACGCATCCCAGCTTGGTGCCTTCGGTCTATGCGTTGACTCACCATTCCCCTTGTGCCGTTTGTGCGTGCAAGCGCCAGCTCATTCGTCCTACCACTCCCCTCGCAGTTCTACTCTCATCGTTCCTCCATTCTGCCTTCAGCGTCTTCGCGTACCTACTCGCTCGCATGCATGCCTCGCCCTCGATGCCCTATCATTTCCCATGCTCCAAGCATGCTCATGCTCATCCCCGTCGACCCTGCGCCTCCCGTAATGTCTTTGCTGCCCCTGTTTCCTCCAACCGCACGCTGTCATGTCTGAATGATCCCCCGTTTGCGACCATCATATCCAATGCTTCATCATCACACGCTATCCTATGCTGATGTCCCCTGCATTTTATACTGCCTTGTTTGTCGCCCCATCACCCCCGCTTGTGACCATTGCATGTCAGGCTCCTTATCACACATCAATTAACCTCACCACATGCCGGTATCCCTCGTATTCTCTTGTATCCCCGCTGATGTCCCAGCACCACCCCATTTGCCCCAAACATGCGCCATCATGCCCAAATGACATCCGTCGTATTCCAATATGGCCACTGTTTACATGTACACGAACGGGGAATTTGTGTCTGGATACATCGATGTGCTTGTGTGGATGCTGCTCTCCCCCATTATTAATCCCCCGGTGCGTCAGGGGTCATATGCGAACATCGCTCTTTGTGTATACGCGCCTAGTGCACACACGTGCGCCCAGCCCACTGGCAGGTCCTATCTGCTCCCCCGTCTAGAGACATGAAGCCAATACATTTGTGCATGTAAAGTCTACCACAGGTGACCCCCATAAACGAGGAATCCAAAAAAAAAGTCTGGGTCCTTCTGCAATAAGGTTAATTTCTTGCACCTTTGTCCAAACCTGTACCCTACCATTACCTACCTGCGCACTATTCCGACTTTATATTTTATGAATTAACCTAGAAATTGTCGTGCTCCTGCTATGCCAGGGCTGATACTTTCCTGGGTCATGCGAGGTACTTGTTGACGCCAGTCCCTAATTCCAGGCATCAAGGTTTCTATTGTCTCCGTAAGTCATGGGAGACGAACAGGTAATCGATAGCAGCGATTCTTTGTATCCTTGGTGGCGGGGGGTGTTGTTTCGCACAGGTCAGCCCTACTTACTGGACGTAATCGATGATCAACATCGCCCAAACTTTAACAGATTGACTACATGCCGATACTCGCCTGCCATCGCCGACAACGCCGTGTGTGACCGTGAAACGTTATGCGGCGATTTCATTGTGTTGCCAAGTGTGTTTCGGTCTTAGCCGAGCCTATATGCTAATGCTGTCATCCCGAGTGAGCCCCCTTGATCGCATGCCGATGCAGTACCTACTATTGCCAACAACGCCGTGTGTGACCGTGAAACGTCATGCAGTGATTTCATTGTGTTGCTAGCCGGAGATGTGTTTTGGTCTTTCGTGCTGACGCTGTCATCCCTAGTGAGCCCCTGCATAGAATTTAGGCCGAGCATTTCGAGGACAATACCCGGTGTTTTGAAAGGTTGGTTGATGAGTTCTCGGGACTCAGGGGCAGTCTCGTGATCGACCCCTGTCAGCTCCCTGTGCAAGATTGTGTCAGGACTCTGCCTGTGCAGATGCCACGTTAGAAATCGATGCTGTCTCGCCTTCTATTCAATTGATCTGTCGTGAGATACCGTGAAGGTCATCGTCCCATTTCGGCACATTTTTTGGGCTGTGAGCACTAACCATAGGGGTGTGCATACGTGACGCTTTGTTGTCTATTCGCCGAATCGCTGGCGTTTGGCTGAGTGATGCTTCACAGGGTTGGACGCTTGGAAGCGTGAACGTCAAAATAGAGAAGAGTTAGCTGCTATGTCAAAAGCTAGTAGCTCAACATTTCGATGATCCTTCTAGGCCCATCTCGTCACGAGGCGGTGAGATCCAATGTCAGACTAAAATGGCTAGCTCTTCAAGAGTGTCATGGCAATTGCTGACTGGCGGCCGAGCATTAAACAGTGGGACAACGTACCAGTAGATGATGCGGGGTAGCGGGATATTCATAGCGAGGGAAATGATATATTGAATATTTGAGTACACTTAGCAGACAGACAGTGGTCGAATTGTGATGTGGGCAAATTAGGGGCCTGTTGGATGTGCTCGTACTGCGTATCCATAACAGTATGAGTAGGTGACGACAAGCAAGTATGGCCAATGGCAGGGGCTCAGTGAACGAGTACAGACAGACATTTTTATTTGCCTATGCGTTCATGCGCGCATCCGTAAGGGCTGGCTGGGGAGAGTGTGTCGTAGTGATGAGTTCGTCACGGGTATGAAGATGAATGCGAAACGATGACCGTGCAAGGGATTATGGTTTTCTATGTTTGCGTATGTACGACTTGCACCCCGCGCAAGCTATCGCACTGAGGGTGACAACGATAGACGGGTCTCCACTCGGGGAGGCCATGATGACGGGTTGATATGCTCGGCAAGCGACATTATCCAGCAGCTCATGAATGTTAATAGACCACCAGAACCATGACGCCAAACAGAGTGTTTCAGCATTGGTTTGCACATACAGGTGGAGCTGCGAACCGGCAAGTGAGCGCGGGGTGTGAGATCGGGCGAGCGTGCCTACAAATCTTCGGTTCTATGCTTGGTTGGCACAGGCTGCAAGCACGACCATCAGTAAGGGCTGCACCGGCATCCGTGGTTACGCCTCTACAAATGTCCGGTGCAACGGTGAATGATACAACGTGATCGGTTACATAACTAGTTCTGTGCATCATCACTCCCAGGGATATCACACTCAGGTACGACGCTGGTCCAGTGCTTTCGCACTGACCCCAACTTGCACTTGAAGTTGATGTTACTTCATCTGCAGTATATCATTTCACGTAATCCCCATTGAACACAGTGATTTAAACGGAACGGAACAGGTCTTATTGTCACGACCCATTCAGAGGTTCGTGAGCCCTACTTCATCTGTGAGTAGTAGCTGATCGGTTTCTCAAGCCTATAGTTTCACCAGTCAGTATATATCCCGAATACAGCCCCCAGTGTCTACCGTCTCTTCCCCGCCTTCTTTCAGCACAAGACATGGACGCCGCTCAACACCTCAGTACTCAGGACTTTAATCTCGCAGTGAGTCCTTCATCTAATTTGTCGTGTACGTCAGTTCGAACTTTTTAGGTGTATCAAATCGTCAAAGCCATCCCGCCTAGAAAAGTCATCACATGTGGTAAGTAGCAATCCGTACTTTGCAGCGGGCTCGCAAACCTAACACATTGCATAACCAGGGCAGATCGCTAGACTCCTCGGCTTTCCTAGTCATGCACGTCGGGTCCGAGAAGGCAAGTGCCGTTTCTCGTTGTATCTTGCCGTATCATCGTAACCTGTGATTGTAGCTGTCAATTTCATCTCGCACACGAGCCCGCCAGTTGCATGGCACCGAGTCATCGCTACGTCAGGCGTGATCTCTGTCCATGGACCCAACACTCAGCAGCGACTCCTGGAAGCAGAGGGTGTCGAGGTGACTGTCGGTACAGTTGGAGAGAGTAGAGTGAATGTGGAAAGATGGGGCTGGCTCCCCGAGGCACATGATATCTGTCTCGACACGCAGAGTGCGTTGGAGGATGACCAGGAGTGGGGTGCTTAGGCACTTTTCCTGACAATTACTTTTGCTGTGGACTCCGTGGTGTCACGAACTTTAAATTTATTGTAGCAATTGCGTTGAATGCCCGGTGTGCAAGAGAGAGTACCCTCCAAGAGACGCAATAAGGCTCAAGCTTGAATGTACGAGCCCTATCAAAACATCGACTGTATGAGGTAGACAAGTAGATGATCTGCAAGGACGAACAAGTACCAAGTACCTATTGTTCTTGCCGTGTTGTTTAACGCCAATGCCACAAAGACGTGAATGCAAGACGTAGATAATCACGGCGAAATAGCAAACGATCAGATCATGAAGGACTTTTTTCTTATTGCTCGCTGGTGCATGGACCGAATCGAATCGAAGTTTCATTTGTGGGCTTGTGTGATGCTGTTTGTCCACTGCGTGACTGCGTGACTCGTTCACTGTGTCCTCGAGCAATCAAATGTCGCGAAGCATATCCTCAGGACACGTTCTGCCACCAAACCCGACCTACATAGACTTCCCTGTTTCAGACGGCGATGAGGGCCAGTGGCCAACCAATACCACCCGTGTTGTGGACAGCGAAGGCCACGTTAATTACATGCGACCCGTACCCATCGATGAGAGCCTCTCAATAAAATGGAGGTGCGAAGTCGGTGCCACTCTGGCGCTCCAATTAAAGAAGCCAGGTATGTGCTCTATGTTATTTGTTCATTTGCACGCTTCGTCATCTGTGTCATGCTAGTCGGGCCAACCTATGTCCTTCGTGGCTGGCCTGCTGGTTATCAGATGTTTGACCACAATAAAGGCCCAGCAAGCGCACCACGACATGACGCCTACCTCATTGGTGCGCCCTCTCGTTTACTCATTTCATATTCCTCACCAGAGACTTTCGACGCAGGTTCACGTCACGCCAAGCGATTCCGTTCAGTCCCCGAATTCATCCCCCATGCTCTCTGGCTGCTCACTGACCCGAATCTCGTTCGTTCCAACTGTAACTGTAAATATTGCAACAAAAAGCCCCAACGAGAAATCACCGCATCCATGGGTCTGCTTCCCAGGCGCTCAACCCCATTATCTGCGCCTCCAGCAACACCACGTGCAATCGCCGGGAAAGTCTCTGCCCATGCAGCTGCCACTGCCGCAACCCCATCTGTATCTGCGTCAGCTCGCACAACCCGTGAACGAGCGAAGCCTTATGCGGCTATCCGTCGTGTACCCCGCCCCGTGAAGCAAGCGCAGGGCCCGAAGCAGAATATGCTCAGGGAACGCAACGCTGATTTACGATCCGCCTATGCCGAGGGAATTCACCTCAGAAAATGGTACAGAGATGGAGAGCTATTGTGGTGCGCTCTGCACCCTCCAATACCTGGGCTCACAGGCGAGAAGGATGATATCGCCTTCTGGCCTGGCATAGTCGAAGAGGCCAGGATGAAAGCTGAAGCTATAAGATATCCGACCCCTGGAGATGGCACTCGACCCATTGGAGCCAAACCTGATGATGGCTCAACAACCACGCAAAATGGAAATGAGTCGAACACGGAGGATAAACAAGTGCCTTGGACCGTCATTCAGACCCTGTCATACAAGATGAAGTTGTTAGGAATCCCGTATTCCTATTATATCCCCGCTGATCAGGTCCTTCCATACCAAGCCCATGCACCCTCAGACGAGCTTATCCAGGCGATACACCGTGTTCCCTTAGAACAAATGAATACCGATACAGACTCCTTCAGACCTACAGAAGCATCCACTTTCGTCGAAGCAGCAGCAGCTTATGCCCTCGCTGTCCAAATTGCCGCTAATCTTGCCGGTTACTGGGCTCCGACAGACGACTGGGAATACAAATTCTCTGTCCCGCCACCCAATGTCGCCCCGCCCTCGAGTACACTTCCGCGTGCCATTCCTGGTGTTCAGCCCGGAGCATCACTCGACTTGGTAATGAACGCGAGCATGGCATTTAACGCCAACCTCGCGAATGCTGTTGGCAGCGCTGGACCCAGCAATACATCTCCTTTTCCAGCATTTTCACAATCTGGTTCCATTTCTGCTCCACTTGTTGCCCTCACCCAGACGGTAACGCAAACACGTTATCAAGGATTATGGTGGGGAGCCGAGCGCGTCTGGACTGACGAGCTTGTACGGCTCAAGCTATCGCGGTCACAGATAGCTCCAAAAGGGACGCAGGATATTTTCCCCCCTGCTGGTCCATCACGCAAAGCGTTGGAGTATACGAGGATGTTGAATGTTGCAGCAGGTGATGGCGAAGCGTTGGTGGGAGCCGAAACTCGAGGTGTGTTCATGCGCATCGACGGGCTTTACGTTGCGGACATTGCAAGACCCGATGGTTCAACAGGAAGGGAATGCAGAGCTACAGGTATGCTTTACGAACTTGTAGATGAAGACTGGGAGGGGGATTTGCTGGGAGAAGGTACGAACGGCGGTGACCGCGATAAAGGCAAAGGGAAGGCTGTGGAAGTGCCCGCGGCGCTGGGAAATGGAACCAGCAGACAGGTGGTTAACTCCATCTCTGCGCAAGGAACTGCTACTGGGGCCCCGTCCACAAATTCGAATTCCAAAGAACGCTCAGCCAACGAGCAGCTCTCACACCCGGCTCTTTCGTCGCCATTCGCACTCCCACCCGCTCCAGAAGGATTCAAATTCCGTCCGATTCTCACTCCTGGGCATGAGGCTGCACTATCGCTCAACCTGATCGCTGGACGCTACTATCCTCGACTTCTCCGGCATCCACTGCTTGACAGCTATGTTGAGAAGGCGCTGAACATAGAGGGTGGGCATGTGATAGAAACCAGTCAGCTCTGGGCATTGGAAGGACTCGCTCCTGGCTATTATAACACGATGGATCCGGTTCGTTGGCGAGCAAGCCGGGTTGCGATGGTCCGCGAAGCGGATATGGAGGCTCGTCAGGGACTAGATGAGCACTGGCGCGCATGTGCTAGGGAGAGAGATGAGAATCAGGCACTGGAATCGGGGCACCTTCCCCCACAACCAATGCCATCTTCGGTCGAGGTGAATACGAGCATAAGTCACGCCCCGGTCGTGCGACAACAGGATATCCAGCCCGAAGCTATGGTAGTGGATTCGTAGAATAGCGTCTGTCGTACTCGTTGGATATCGTACATCTTGATCAGGTTGTTCATTCATCGGTTCAGGGTACATTTGATTGATTACAGTAATATAACTTGGTAGCTGGTTGCCATTGTAACTTGCCGTTATCGGACCAGTCTGGGATTGGTCGGGTTGACGCACTGTCACCACCATAAAACTACCTCGCTCGCTGTTCGACACGTCGACTACGGTATACCCCTCGTTGGCCTATTTGTTCCGTCGTCGTTTAACACAACTGGCTCACCGTTCCACTCACGAGCGAATCCGAGGATCCGTCGTGTCTCGTCTGGTTTCCGACTGTCGTTCGATCACACAAAGGTACCTCTGACGCAGACCCGGCGGATCCTCCCTTTAGACCCGTTCGTATCCTTTCGCTGGTCCGAACGATACCGAAATCATCTGACAGTAGCGTTAGTCGGCTGCCATGGCTCTGCTCACGCCTACGACCACGGGTTCGACGCCTCTTTCGCAGTACCACTCGCTCGAGCCTTCCCCTGCCCTGGCCACAAGTACTCTTAGTAGCAGCGCGTCATCATCCAGTGTCTCCTTGGCGGCCGAAGATGAAGGTGAGCACGGATCACTCTGCAATTTGTCTGCCCCGGCCTCGAGGCATCTCGCATCTTTTGGAAACTTACGTGAAACGATCTGCCATGCGTTCCATTACAGAGAACATCACGATCACCGCGAGCCGTGCTTTACTACTAAGGCGCAAGGGAAAACGGAGGAGTCAAGAGTGAGTGTTCTATTACGCTCGTCTTTCGGAACGACGATGGCTTGGTGGTCGATGCTCAAGAAAGCGCTTTCTTTCAGGGACATCCGCTTGTTGGCCATCTCGACGCACATCACCGAGCTTTCTTACGCCGTGTCCGATGTTCAGACCCGCATATTCGGTTCGTCACCTCGTGGTGTGAGCCCCCCCACAACGCTGACGTCCATGTCGCCGGATAGAGATACAAGAACTACGGCACAAGCCACAAGCAGAGGGTGTAGACGCGAAAACGACGGCCGAGATTGATAATGCAATTATGAGCATGAACGAACGCCTCGAATCTATCGAGCAAGGCATGAAAGACATCAAC
>JBBPJY010000142.1:0-26139 GCA_038088975.1 Xerocomus cyaneibrunnescens
TTAACCAGTCTCATGAACAGTATTGACCCCACCATGCTGAAACTCATCACCCTTGCATCTCTCGGGCTGCAGCTGCCACAGTCTTCATCAAAAGCCACTGACAATGACTACATTGAACAAGCCACTGAGGCACTTATGTCATTTTGGCTTACTCCATCTCAAAATAATGACCTGGCTAATTATATGAGTGATTCACAGAACAAGATGTGGGTAAAGTTCTTCCTCAAATTCAACAGAGCTTTCTGTGAAATGTGGATCAACAATACACTGGCTGAAATTCAAGCCAAGAGGGACAGTGAACAACAGTGCCACAGCATGGATAATACAGATGGTGCTGTTGGTGAATGCTGATGAACTTTGCTGATATGGTATGTGATTTTTTTTCCCTCTGTTCATGAGTAGCTGAATTTCTCTGAAGTTGTAATGTGCAGCATGCACATATATTTAACTATATTGTACAGTTGACTGTGCTGGTACTTCCCTTTCCCTTGATTCATGGCAACACTCTTGCCACATCATCTCCACAATATGATCTTGTCATTCTTCTATGTGTCTCCACTCTGCTACATCAACTGGATCATCTGCAAGGTACCCCTGCACAGCTTCATCATCATCATCTTTGTAAGTTTGTTCCAAGCGCTCAGCTTGAAATTCTGGGGTAAAAAACATGTCTGGGTCAAGTTTCTGTATGAAGTTGTGTATAGCACAAAGTGCTACAGAGATGTACATCTGTACATCCATCTGATATTCTGGAGTGAGGAGGAGGATCCTCCACTGATGTTTTATGACCCTGAATATCTGTTCAATGACACTGCATAGGCTGGCATGTCAAAGATTGAAAAGTTCCTTTTTATTCTTGGGGCTATCACATTCTGCAATTGTAAGTATCTAACTCAGTTGTTAGGACTTCAAGTGTCAACTCACTGCAAGTTTGCTTGTCACCATTCCTTCAGATGGTATTGTATACCCTGATATGGAACAAGAAGTGTGTCTTATCCTCTAAACCTGGCATCTGCAAGAAGGTATTTACCAAAGGGTAAATACAAGTCCTTTGAATGTGCATGGTACCACATTGTTGCATCTGCTGTTGCACCATCCCAGCCTGTCACCATATATGTGAACAACATCTCAAAGTTGCACACAAACAAACAATTTTGTGACACAAACCCCTTTTGATTTCGCATATTAGCATGTTCATCAGAGGAAACAAATGCACATATATGTATTCCATCAACAGCTCTGATGCAGTCTGCAAAGTGCCAGAAATGAGGGTCACTAGTGATTTTCCTTGATAGAGGGGTATCATTGGTTGGTGGTATGACATTCAATGAGTAAAACAGATCTGACAAGAAGAATTCGAGTATGCCCTTGAAATATCTAGTACAGTATTACATTGTCATTTATTGCCCCAATGAGAGAATCAAAACTGAAAATTTCACTTTGATACTGTGGTTGGTGAGTGTTGAAACCTCTCTCCAATGTGGGGAGTACTCAATCCTGTCACACAAGTATGTAAAAAGATGGCAAGTTGTTTTTTGACAGAGATTCCACTGTGGGACTGCTTGAAGCCATGTTTGACCATCACCTGGATAAGCATAGCAAAGACTTCATGTGTAACACCCAGGAATGTGTTGATTCTCATTGGGTGACCATTCAAAAGTTCAAGGACCCATCCTTCACCAGTTAGGATGGATGTGTGATATGGGATTTTTTCAGTCTTTGAGAGAAAGAGTACCTGGCAGTAGTATGTTATGTGCACAATGATGATGGTCAGCAACATGAGTAAGTGGCAATGACATTCAAGCTCAGTTTGAAGAATAACTTGTGCCTCGAGATTCATGGTGAGGAGAGCAGCATTGATCTTTATTATATTGTATCATATCTGCTATCAGCTGGATGGTGGATGCCACTTGTACTACACAGCCGCCGGGCATGTGTAACTCTACTGATGGCACAGCTGACAGTCACCATCTAAGCAAAGTACCAACTACCTAGCCAAAGTTACAACCACTAGCTGAAGTTACAAACCCACAATGTGAATAGGGCCTAAAATAACTTACAACCATTATAGGATCAGAACATCAAGTACAAAGTGCATTCCATACTGTCAACAAAAAATACAAAGCACCTGCTTTATCAAAAAAGAAAATGCAAATTTAGCCCAGCAGATTGAAATCCTCAACTGGTATCATACAAATCAGAAGAGTCAAAAGGAGACAGCCACCTACTTTAATACAAAATATCCTAGCCTTGAAAGGGTCAGGCTTGGACTTGGAAGTCTGGGATATGACAGGTTCAATATATGTAATGAGAATTCAAAGTCAAAAAACTGTCCCAATAAGTTGTCATTTCAATATGGCTGTGTCAAACCTAGAGAATAAGAAGGGGTGACTCTATTGAATCTCTGGGATCTCCGTGCCAAGTCCGGTTGGAGATGGACAGTGAGCACTAAGCAGAGGGGGTTAGTGATGGAGGTGGACCAGAGGCCCGATAGAGGAGATGATAGAGGGGAACTTAGTGAGGACGTTGGTGTAGGACTTATGTGTTATGCCTTTGTATAGGTCCAGTCCTCGTATTTTGGAGATTGGACTAGGAGGACAGAGATAGGGACAGGAGGGAAAGGTTGGGTGACAAGGAGGGAGAAGTTTAGTCGATATTCATACTGAGAAACATTACAGGAAGTATGGAGGTTTATATACAGGCAAAGTAAGGTGAAACATATAGTAGTCAAGGAGATGAAACATGTAAGTGTCAAAGGAAAGAGCACATGGTGCAGTCAGAAAGCAGGAGGACATATGGGAGTGATACAATGGCAACTGACTCTGCATGGTACCTATCAAATGTGAGGGATGACAGTCCAAATATGCCTGACATGAGTTAGGGGCACTCTGATGACAAGGGACGGAACTCTGAGACGTGGGGCGGAGGAGTGGATGAGGATATGGGATTGGTGAGGACAGAGGTGGCCAGAGATGGTTTGAAGGGGGCAACTAGAGGTTGGAGGATGGATATGACAGTGCCCCCCCATTAAGGCCAAGCCCTCGAGGCACTAGTAAGTGATAAGTCTGGTCTAGAGCCAATTCAAGGGGGCGGTCAAGCCCCTGTGAAGAGGATGGACTTGGCAGGTAGGGTGGTGTTGCTTACCAGGCAGAGTCTGAATTTTAGCCATGTTGGAGTAAAAATGGTAACCATCGTCGGAGTTGCAACCATTACTCACACTACCACCACCACCTACCACCATGTCCAGCAGTGACAACAACAGCAGCAGGTTGCCAAGTCTGGCCCTGATCATTGAAGAGCAAGAGGCCCAGCTCCAGGCCCAGCTTCAACGATTGGAGCAGCAGTGGGAGCAAGAGCAAGCGGCAAGGGTGTGGTGTGAGGCCAAAGAGCAACAGTGCCGGGAGTGGGAGGAGTGAGCAAGGGCAGAGGTGGAGCGGGTGCAAAGAGTGGAGAAGGCACATAGGCAGTGGAAGCGGGAGGCCAAGGGCAAATGCAAGGTGCACAACAGAAGTTGCGGCACATGGCAGGGTACTGACACAACTGCAGGCCCACATTGAGTCCCCTGACTCGGAGAGGAGTGAGCACGAGTGGGAGATGCCAGGGCACAAGCAGAAGGAGTGGGAAGTGGACCTGTGTGACTGGTGTGCAGCAAGGAAGGTGGAGTGCATGCCCTCACTGCCAGGCATGAAGGGGACTGTGTGCGTGGGATGCACACAGGCACATGTGCCCTGCAAGCAGAGCAGTGAGGAGGTGGTGGCTGGCGGAGGAGAGTGATGCAAGTGAGCGTGGCCTGTCATGGAGATCTAGAGGGCGGGGCCATTGCAGGGGCCCAGGACTGTGGAAGGAGAGCACCTGTGGGTGCTCTGCCAGATTGTGGATGCAGTCGAGAGGATTACCAGCATGCTGGAAAAGGGCAAGGGAGAAGAAAAGGAGAAAGAGAAGAAGGGAAAGGAGATACAAATGGAGGAGAGAGGAGTAGGAGTAGGAGTACAGGCAGAGGAGATGGAGGAGGAGGAAATGGAGATGGAGGAAGAGATGGAGGATGGAGATGTGGAGGAGTAGGTAGTGGTACATAGATTTCTGTTTTTTTTGTCTTTTGTCTTTTGTCTTTTTTGTTTTTTTTTTTTTTCTTTTAATATAGTAAGGTTTTTTCAGAGATCAAGAGTGAGACAAGAGTGAAAAAGGATCAGAAAGGCAAACAGAGAAAGAAAATAAGGAGAGGAGCGACTGGAGATGACTCCTATGGAGCAAGTAGCTGTCCAGGTTTCTTAGGGTACCTCCAGTGGAAGTCTGAGATGAGTTCCGTCACATTCCCCAACTCCATGGCTAGAAGCCAGGAGGTCTCTTCGTTAGTTCCCTCATAACCGAGCCAATGCACCAGGTACAGGAGTTGGCAGTGATGCCTTCTCTGATCAATCTTGGAGTCAAGGACCTCCACAATCTTGTACTCTGGCTCTCCGTCCACCTTGATTGGAGGGGGCGGAGGCTGGTCACGGTTTGGTATAGTATTCAGAGTAGAACGTTCTAACTGAGAGACATGAAAAATAAGGTGAACAGAGCAGAGAGAATCAGGGAGATGTAATGTGAATGAATGTGTACCTGGTTGGGCAATAATAGGAAAAGGTCCCAGATTTTTCTCAGAAAGCTTTTTAGAAGGTCTAGTAGAATGGAAGTATTTTGCCCTTACATATACCAGATCTCCAACCTGGAAGTCCAGAGCTGGGCTATGCTTGGCATCAGCTGGGCCTTAATAGCAGTGCTGTGCTGTGAGCATCTCTGATCAGAGGAACTCATGTAACTGTTTAAGGTTAGTGACATAAGTGAATGCTGAGGAGGAGATTAGGGAGCGATTGGAGTAAATGGAGAAGTTTAGGTGGTAACCCTTGTTTGTGAAGAACAGTGATACTCTGGTAGTAGCACTTGGAGCATTATTGTATGCGAACTCTGCCAGAGGCAGGAGTTTCGACCAGTTGTCCTGTTGATAGTTACAGTAGACCCAAAGGTACTATTCTAGCATCTGGTTAGCATATTTCGTTTGTCTGTCACCTTCTGGATGATATCTGGAGGTGAAGTGGAGATGCATATCTAGCACTTTACCTAATGATCTGAAGAAGTGAGATACAAACTCGGAGCCCTGGTCAGAGGTGACATGGGAGGGAACTCCATGCTTGGAGAAGACATTGATAAGGAATAACTGTGTGAGGTCAGCAGAGGAAACAGTATCATGGGTAGGGATAAAAATGGCTTGTTTTGACAATCTGTCGATTACCACTAGAATGGCTGTAAAGCCTGCCGAACCCAGAAGATGCTCTATGAAATCCATGGAGATGGAGTTCCATGGCTTTTCCAGTATCGGGAGTTGTTTGAGGAGGCCATATGGGCAATGCCTAGGGGTTTAGCATGAGCACATGTTGTACAGGAACTAACATAGTCTTTTATGAAGGTTTGGATGCCCAGCCAGGTTTACTCTTGATGGATGAGTTCTAGAGTACGGTTCTGGCCAAAGTGGCCCACGGTAGGGTGATCATGGAAGGTCTGGAGGATCTGGAGTTGGAGATCACCTTGTTCCAGGACATAGATATGGCTATCATAGAGGAGGAATCCTTCTGGGAAGATGGTCCAGTGAGGGTCATTGGTAAGTAGAGAGGAAAGGAGAAGAGATGCAACAGGATTGTTGGGAAGAGAGGAGAGGATGTCGGAATGGAGTTGCTCAATGTCGAGGAGGAATGAGGCCCAGAGGACCAGAGCTGCTAGGTAGGTACTTCAGAGGGACATGGCAAGTTGGTCCTGTGTAAAAATGGGTCTGTGATTGTCAGGGTTAACTTGAGCATAGTCCTTGTCCCCCTCTTTTGGGTAGATGTCCCAACATCTAGTTAGTGCATTGGGTTTCACTCTAAGCTTGCCCAGGCAATACTCTACTGCTAGATTGAATTGGCAAAGATATTCCAACCAGCAGGCTTGCTGGTGGGTCAGGACTTTGGTAGAGGTGAAGTATTCGAGGTTCTTGTGATCCATAAAAACAGAGATCGGAGTTCCGGAGCCTTCAAGGTAGTGTTGCCACTGATGGAAGACTTCGAAAATCGCTAGGAGTTCTTTATCATGGATATCATAGTTCAGTTCTGCATCATGGAGAGAATGGAAATAAAATGCTACAGAGTGCAAGTCCTTGTCTGGAGTAGACATGGACAGGATTCCTGCAATAGCATAGTCAGAAGCATCAGTTTCAACAATCATTGGAGTATCTGGAATCCAGTGTACCAGCACTGGAGTGGATGTGAAGGCAGTTTTGAGGCCCTGGAAGGCCTCCCAGCAGTCCTTGGAGAAGTTCCAAGGGGCACCTTTACAAGTGAGGCAGGTTAGTGAAACAACAATATTAGCATAATTATGAATAAAGCGATGATAGAAATTGGCGAAACTGAGGAAGGACTGAACATCCTTGACCTTCCTGGGCTCAGGCCAATCCACAATAGCTTTGATTTTATCCTCAGCCATAGCAAGACCAGAGGGGGTTAGCATATATCTGAGGTACTTGACAGAGTCCAAGTGCCATTCATACTTCTCTTGCTTCAGATATAACCCATTAGCCCAGAGTTATCAGAGTACTTCCCAAACATGCTTCTAGTGGGAGGCAAGGTCTTGGGAGTAGATCAGGATGTCATCTAGGTTGACCACAACAGAGACATCTAGCATATCAGCAAAAATACTATTGATAAACTTTTGAAAGGCCGCTGGAGCGTTAGTAAGTCCGAAAGGCATAACCAACCATTCATATGATCCATAGCAGGTCCAGAAAGTAGTCTTCCACTCATCACCTTTGGCAATGCGGACCAGGTGGTATGCATGCCAGAAATTAAGCTTAGTGTAGATCTTTGCTTTGCTTGCAGCATCAAGGAGGTCAGTGGTGCACAGAAGGGGATAGCAATCTTTCCTGATGATGGTATTGAGGCCATGGAAGTTGACACAGAGACAGAGGGATCTGTCCTTCTTTTTGACAAAGAGCATTGGAGTGGCATGGTGAGAGCTGGAGGCTTGGATGAAGCCAATGTTCAGATGCTCATCAATGAAGTCATGGAGTGTCTGTTGTTCTGTAGAGGAGAGGGAGTAGAGCTTTCCAATTGGAGGAGAGGTGCCTTCCTCTAGTTTGATTTTGAGGTTGAAAGAACAATGAGGTGCTAGGGTATCTGCCTTCCTTTTGCTAAAAATGTCTGTGAAATCATGATACTCTGGGGGAACTCTGGAGAGATCTATGGGTTCCTCGGAGACATCGGAGATGGAGGCAGAGCATGCCTTAGCATCCTCAGGAGTCTGGAGTTTCATGGTGAATTGGACTGAGCCTTCCATCTTGCATGCATGTGTGAATGCAGCAGTATTGACAAAGGAAATGGGAGGGCAACGGAGTCCAGGAGTGGTAGGCGATTCCAGAGAGCACTCTGGGGTTAGAGAAGAGTCAGAAGAAGTCACAGGAGGAGTGGGAGGAATGGAAGGAATGGAAGGAATGGGAGGCAGCCCCAGAGGTGTGGAAGATGATGTTGGGCTTGGCATTCCATCTGCAGAAGCCTGGAATGAAATGCTGCTTGTGACCCAGTCAATCAATAGATTGTAGCAGGTGAGCCAGCTATGTCCTAAAACTAGTGAGCATGAGGAATCCAAGGAGGTGACAAAAAATGTCTCAGAGGTGGTCTTGCCTGACAGAAAAGAGATGGTCAGTTCTACAGAGGAGTTAATCAAGGATGAAGAGAAGCCATTGAAGAGACGGAGTGAAATCAGAGGAATGGAGTTCATAGGTATTTTGTGCTTGTTAGTGAAGGAGGAGTCAATGAAACAGTGAGTAGATCTGGAGTCAATAAGACAGGAATGGAGAACAGAGAGAATTGAGGAATAGAAACGAAAGGTCGAAGGGAGTTCGGATTAGAAAGAGTGGATGCATTGAGATGAAGCTCCTTGAGAGCATGGTTGGGTTCAATGTGACTCCCAGCCTGTGTGGAGTCAGAGGAGTTGCTCTCTATTTTTTTGCCTCAGAGGAGGTGGAACCAGAGGCTGTTGCTGCTGGAGTAGCAGCAGCAGAGTGGGCCTTTGCAGCTCTAGAGGTGGACTTAGGGCATTCCTTAGTGGAGTGATCCGGAAGTCTGCAGAAAAGACAGAGATTATTCTTTACTCAGCACTGGCACTCCTCCAGAAGGAGTTTGCCATCTTTTCCAAGCTTAGAAGAAATAGATGGGTCCTTAGGAGGCCCATTACCTTTGTTGTCTTTTTCAGAGGAACTGGAGTTCTGGGAATTGTTATGGTTACCTTTAGACTTGTCATCCTTGGGGTTAGTGGACATTGATGGAGCAGAGAAGTTTAAGGGTTTGGAATTTCCGGAGTTGGAACCGGATGCCTTGGTAGTGCAAGTGATCTCTTCCTTGTGCTCCCAGTGATGATGGTCAATCTGCTGGGCAAGGGCTTGGAGATCATGGATGTTGTTGGGCTTACCCTGGTGTGACAATTCATCCTTGATGTGGTCCAGGAGGCTGTTATAAAAGCTCTGGTGGAGAGCACCAGGGCCCCAGCCTTGGACCTGGGTTGCAAGGCGGTTCCACTTGACAATATACCTAGAAATTCTTTGTGAGTCTCGCATTTGCAGTCGCTCAAGTTGAGCTTCTGCATCAGCTACAGGGTCATGAGGCCCAAAATTGGATTGCAGTTCGAATAAGAAGGTTATCCAATTATCCATCCATAGTGAATGATTCTCTGGAGGTTCATCTCTGAGAAGGTCCAGTTTGAAATACTCTAGGGCTATGCCCTTAAGATAAGATTGGGTGAACATTACCTTGATCTGGTCCATTTTGAAGGACTTCAGATTTGCTTGGAAATTGAGTTTGCATTGGACGATAAATGGACAGAGTTTCTTGGGGTTGAACCTGTCAAACAGATTGGGTTCATAGACTTTGGTTTTCCAGTTTTTGGAGCTCTTCTTGTGTCACAATGCCTGCCTGGTCATGTCCTGGATCACTCCAGCTAGCTGGGTGAACGGTTCAAACACAAGTGGAATATTGTTCGGCTGCTTGAAGAAGTCATTGCGACCAACAAAACCGTCATCGGGGTTGTGGTCAGAGTTAGGAGATGAATCTCCATCATCTTTGAAGTCCCACAGAGGAGGGTCATCATTGTCCTTGGGTAGCTCCCTGAAGCAGGGTCCATCTGGGGACTCTGGGCTACTTGGTATGGGAGTTAAAGGAGAGAGGGTACTTCAGTGAGAGTGGTATCCCAAGGTGGAGTTGTCAGGCTTGGCAGACAGGCTGACGAACTTGCCTGGAATTGTGCGGGAACTGCCAGAGGTGTTCCACAAGGCACTATTGTGAAGTGTAAATCATCGGGAAGACATTTGAGACAAACCTATACAATCTTCAGTACAAATATACTGTCAAACCTAGAGAATAAGAAAGGGTGACTCTATTGAATTTCTGGGATCTCCGTGCCAAGTCCGGTTGGAGATGGACAGCAAGCACTAAGCAGAGGGGGTTAGTGAGGGAGGTGGACCAGAGGCCTGATGGAGGAGATGATAGAGGGGAACTTAGTGAGGACATTGGCATAGGACTTATGTGTTCATGCCTTTGTATAGGTCCTGTCCTCATATTTCAGAGATCAGACTAGGAGGACAGAGATAGGGACAGGAGGGAAAGGTTGGGTGATGAGGAGGGAGAAGTTTAGTCGATATTCATACTGAGGAACATTACAGGAAGTATGGAGGTTTATATATAGGCAAAGTAAGGTGAAACATATAGTAGTCAAGGAAATGAAACATGTAAGTGTCAAAGGAAAGAGCACATGGTGCAGTCAGAAAGCAGGAGGACATATGGGAGTGATACAATGGCAACTGACTCTGCATGATACCTATCAAATGCAAGGGATGACAGTCTGAATACGCCCAACACGAGTTAGGAGCACTCCAATGACAAGGGATGGAACTCTGAGACATGGGGCAGAGGAGCAGACAAGGATATGGGATTGGTGAGGATGAAGGTGGCCAGAGATGGTTTGGAGGGGGCAACTAGAGGTTGGAGGATGAATATGACAGGCTGCCATTTCATCAAAACATAACCAAATGCTTTGGTTCTTGGACTAATAGAAAGCCAGGAGCAAGAACCCCATTTCATATACTTAAAGCTTAGAATAATAATTAGGTGTTATTGACAGACATTGCATTTAGTGCAAAACATGCAAACATTGGGACAGTTTTTTGACCCACTGTAGTTTTCCACTCATTGCTGTTGGCAATGCAGACCAGGTGGTATGCATGCTGAAGATCATGCTTAGTGTAGACCTTCACTCTGCTTAGAGCATCAAGGAGGTCAGTGGTACACAGAAGAGGATAGCAGTCTTTCTTGGTGATAGCATTGGGGTCCTGGAAGTCAACACAGAGACAGAGGGATCTGTCCTTCTTTTTGATGAAGAGCATTGGAGCAGCATGAAGTGAGCTAGAGGCTCAAATAGAGCTGATGTTCAGGTGCTCATTGATGAAGTCACAGAGGGTCTGTTGTTTGATAGAGGAGAGGGAGTAGAGCTTGCCAATTGGAGGGGAGGTGCCTTCCTCCAGTTTGATCTTGAGGTCAAAAGGACAATAAGGTGATAGGGTATCTGTCTTTCATTTGCTAAAGATGTCTGCAAAATCATGGTACTCTGAAGGAACTCTGGAGAGATCTATGGGTTCCTCAGAGGTATTGGAGATGGAGGCAGACCATGTCTTAGTGTCCATAAGGGTCTGGAGTTTCATGGCAAATTGGATTGAGCCTTCCATCTTGCATGCATGTGCAAATGTGATAGCATTGACAAAGGAGATGGGAGGGTAATGGAGTCCAAGAGCAGTAGGTGATTCTGGAGAGCACTTTGGAGTCAGAGGAGAGTAGGAAGGAGTAACAGGAGGAGTGGAAGGAGTGGGAGGAGGCTTCAGAGGCATGGAGGTTGACATCAGGCTTGGAATTCTGTTTGCAGGAGTCTGGAACAAGATGCTGCTTGTAATCCAATCAATCAACAGATTGTAGTGGGTGAGCCAGCTGTGTCCTAAAACTAGTGAGCATGAGGAATCCAAGAAGGTGACAAAAAAATGTCTTGGAGGTGGTCTTGCCTGATAGAAAGGAGATGGTCAGTTCAACAGAGGAGGTAATAGAGAAAGAAGAGAAGCCATTGAAAAGACAGAGTGAAATTGGAGGTACAGAGTTCATAGGTATTTTGTGTTTGTTAGCAAAGGAGGAGTCAATAAAACAGTGAGTAGAACCAGAGTCAATAAGAACAGGAACAGAAAACAGAGAGAGATCAGGAATAGAGACAATAGATCAAAGAGAGTTAAGATTAGAAAGAGCAGACATGTTGAGATGAAGCTCCTTGAGGGCATGGTCAGGTTCAACACAACTCCCAGCCCATGTGGAGACAGAGGAGTCACTCTCTATTTTTCACCTCAGAGGAGGTGGAGCCAGAGGCTGTCACTGCCAGAGTAGCAGCAGCAGAGCAGGCCTTCACAGCTCTAGAGGTGGGTTTCTGGCAGTCTTTAGTGGAGTGACCTGGCAGTCCACAGAAAAGACATAGGTTGTTCAGATGCAAGGTGGTTCCATTCAACAATATACCTAGAAATTTGTTGTGAGTCTTGCATTTGCAGTCACTTGAGTTGAGCTTTCATGTCAGCTACTGGATCATGAGGCCCAAAATTGGATTGCAATTCAAATAAGAAAGTCTTCCAATTGTTTATCCATAGTGGATGATTCTCCAGAGGTTCATCTCTGAGAAGGTCTGGTTTGAAGTACTCTATGGCTATGTCATTAAAATAAGATTGAGCAAATGTCACCTTAGTCTGGTCCATT
Source organism: Xerocomus cyaneibrunnescens (assembly GCA_038088975.1). Taxonomy (NCBI): domain Eukaryota; kingdom Fungi; phylum Basidiomycota; class Agaricomycetes; order Boletales; family Boletaceae; genus Xerocomus; species Xerocomus cyaneibrunnescens. The sequence goes on from JBBPJY010000142.1 coordinate 11,835, forward strand.
TTGAAGGACTTCAGATTTGCTTGGAAATTGAGTTCACATCGGACTATAAATGGATGGAGTTTCTTGGGGTCAAACCCATCAAACAGAGTGGGTTCTCAGACTTTGGTTTTCCAGGTTTCAAAGCTCTTCTTGCTCTGCAATGCCTGCCTGGTCATGTTTTAGATTGCCCCAGCTAGCTGGGTGAACAGTTCAAATGCAAGTGGAATGTCATTTGGCTGCTTGAAATCATCACAACCAAAGGAATCATCATCAGGGTCAGGGTCTTGCTCATTGGAGCTGGAGGATAAATCTCTGTTATCTTCAGGATTCTGTGGCAGAGGGCCCCCAGGTCCATAGCCCCTGTGCTTGTTGTCACCCTCAGGTAGTTCTCTAAAGTGGAGTCCAACCAGAGACTCTGAGCAGTCTGGTAGGGGGGTCAATGGAGAGAGGGTGTCCCAATGAGGGCAGTATCCCAAGGTGGAGTTGCCAGGCCTGGTGGACAGGCTGACAAACTCACCTGGAATTGTGTGGAAACTACCAAAGGTGTTCTGCAAGGCACTATTGTGAAGGGTAAATGATTGGGAAGTCATAAGGACAAACCTATACAAGCTTGAGTACAAATATACTGTCAAATCAATGGGTTCAACTATTGAATCTCTGGATTCTTCATGCCAACTCCAGTCAAAGATGGATGGTGAGTACTAAGGTGGATGGGTTAGTGATGGAGGTAAACCAGAGGTTTGACAGAGGAAGTGAAAAGGGAGAACTTAGTGAGGACATTGGCATAGGACTTATGTGTCATGCCCTTGTATAGGTCCAGGTCCTCATATTTCGGAGATTAGACTAGGAGGATGGAGATAGGAACAGGAGGGAAGATGGGGCAATGAGGAGGGAGGAATTTAGTCAATATTTGTACTGAGGAATAGTACAGGACATATGGAGGTTTATATACAGGCAAGGTAAGGTGAAACAATGGTAGGCAAAAGGATGAAACATGTGAGTGTCAAAGAGAAAGGAGTACATGGTGTGATCAGAAGGCAGGAGAACATATGGAAGTGATACAATGGCAACTGACTCTGCATGGCACCTGTCAAATGCAAGGGATGACAAGTCCTGACATGCCTGGAATGAGATAGGGATACTCCAGTGACAAGTGATGAAACTCTGAGACACAGGATGGAGGAGTGGATAAGAATATGGATGTAGTGAGGGTGGAGATGCCTGGAGATGGTTTGGAGGGGGTGATGTAGGAGTCAGAGGATGAATATGACATATATCAACAGATGAATGACTCTCCTTGAGTAATGGCTGGATTGCCCATTATAAAGCAAGAAATGGCCTAAAGGAATTTAAGCATCATGAAGAGGCTTCATCAGTCAGCAAACAAACAGTTGAGGATGAAAGAGATCATATCTGTATATTAATTAAAGAGAGTGGGTATAGACCTCAGGATATCTTCAATATGAATGAAAGAAATCTATGCTATGGATATATGGGCAATTTTCATTCAAATAGAAAAAACTTACTTTATAAATATAAAGGTTACCTCCTGACTGGGGACTTGCAGACAAAAAATGGCCTGGCATAAAAGGCACTTATACCAGATTGACATATGCATTCACAGTGAATGCTGAAGGCTTAGCAAAACAGAACCCATTTATCATTGGAAAGTACAAAAAGCCATGGATATTTGGAGGAAAAACTGCAGCATAGCTTGACTTCTATTACTGGACCAACATGAAAGCATGGATAACTATCATGTTATATCAGAAGTGGCTCTGTGAATGGGATGATGAACTAGAATACAAAAAACAAATCATACTTTTTTTTCAAGATAACTTCTCTGGACATGCTGTACCAACTGGTCTTTAGCACATTCAAGTTGAGAATTTCCAGCCAAACCTGACAGCACATGTTCAGCCTCTTGACCAGGGAATTATCAAAAATTTTAAATCACATTACCACTTCAAGTTCAATCTGTGGGCCATTGATGATTACAATACTAAAGTCAGCCCTTCAACAATCTATCAGATCAACCAACTTGAGGCAATGTGGCTTGCTGATGAAGCCTAAAAGGATGTGGATACAACAACAATCAGAAACTGCTGGAAGAAATCAGGAATTTTACCTGATATTGCTTTCCCTGCTCCTAGGCCACTAATTCCAATCATGTCACTTCTTGATACTTCAGAAGACATGCTACCAGATCTAGCTGCAGAAGCAAAAAAGGAGTTAGTGCTTACCTTAGATGGTTTGCAGAAGTGGGGGGTACTTCAGGCTACTGTCAAATTAATGGATTAAAGGGTTTCACTGGTTGATTGAGTGATGTCCATGAAACTCTGGATAAAGTCTGAGTGGACAACCCAAGGAGCTACTGGTGTTGAATGTGCACTAGTGTAGCTGCACTTCACATATTAATACATAGTATAGTTAGTGTACATGTGACTAAGGTCACATGATGTACATTATATAAGTCAAGCTCAAGTGCTGAGTTTGAATAATACTCTTGAACCAGAACACATATGTATGACTAGCAACTCTTCAGTACCAACACCAATGTGAGTACTAGATGAGCATTCCACTCTTTTTCAACAACTGGGGTGAAAAGAATCACCCAGATAGACTGGAGGCTAAAACTATTGCTTGTATTGCATAGAACTAGCTTAGGAGATATACAGGATGAGGTGGGGTTTATATATGGGCAGAAAGCATAGATGACTAAGAAAAAAGAATCCACTGAAAGGTTTGAAGTATGACTAAAAGAAGGGAAGATGCAAGAACCTTCTATATATGACTAAGAGGGAACACATAGTCACTGAGATAGAGATATGACCAGAGAAGAGGATTGTTCAAGTGGTAAAAGTATGACATGGAGAGGACAGATGGAAGTTAGGTACTTCTCTGGCACTGGAAAGTAATAGTGACTACCATTGACCTTGGAGTGCAGCCAACCTGGGGCATAGCCAACCTAGGAGTCAGTGAAAATTTGTAACAAACATCAAGTTCTGTTGATATTCAAACTAAGGAAATATAGAGCAGAATCTAGAGAGTTTATATATGGAAGAGAAATCAGATTACTAAGTCCAAAGTCAGAATAAGATATGTACTAGAGTAGTCAGAAGCTGAGTAATACTGGAGCATAGCCTCAGAGCTGTGCTAATTGATAACAGAGTTCTGTGTAAGCAGAGAATAAAACATAAGAAGATGAGTAACAGAATTAGAACAAGAAGAGTGTCATAATAGTTTACTAAGGTTAGAGTCTGAGCAAAGTATCTAAGAGAGAAACAGGAAATGGACCAGAGATAGTGGCAGAGTTGGTCCAGAAAGGACCTGGAGTTGGACTTGGAAGTCTGGGATATGACAGAGCAGAATATTCATACTGAGAAACAGTATCAGAAGTATGGAGGTTTATATACAGGCAAAATAAGGTGAAACAATGGTAGGCAAGGAGATGAAACATGTAAGTGTCAAAAAGAAAGCACATGGTGTGGTCAAAAAGCAGAAGGACATATGGAAGTGATACAATGACAACTGACTCTGCATGGCACCTGTCAAATGCATGAAATGGCAAGTCTGAATATGCCCAGCACAAGATAGGGGCACTCTGATGACAGAGGCAGAACTCCAAAATGCAGAGTGGAGAAGCAAATGAGGATATGGAATTAGTGAGGGCAGAGGTGGCCAGAGATGGTTTGGAGGAGACAACTCAAGGGTCAGAGGATGAATATGACATTGTCATGAAGATTGTATTAGGATGGAGAAGCAGCAGAATTAAGAGACAGAGCATTTTTCCACACCTGGTTTCTGCAGTGATGATTATGTTTTGGCCATTGAGGATTGCATCAGATGCTTTAAGTTGAAAAACCCTCAGAATGATCTTGGTTAAGGTGAGGACATATATGATCAAACATGGATGCAGCACATCTATCCTATCTGGTTCATCCAGTGTCAAGATATAGTCTAGTAGGAGCTTTTCTTGAAAGGTTTGACAAGCAACATCTTCAAGATCATGCAGTGATAAGTTAAGGAATATGTTAACAAGGACTAAGAGCCTGATGTAGAGGAAATGAATCAAAATGCATTGCACTCAAGTTGATCACATACTATATTAATAAAATTTAATATTTATTCTTGAGTTTGATTTACAAATGTGCACAATTTCATTGGCTATAGCTCACATGACTATGGGAATCCACTTTTCCCTCAAAATCTTTATGAATTTCACCAGACCACTCATCAATGGTTTGCCTTGGCAACCTCATAGCAGTCTGGTCACCAGACTATCCATTAGACTCTGGTGGTAGACAAGCCAAATATGGCAGTCTACATTCCCACAGTCAAGTTATCATGCTTGAGACTAAGTCACTCCTAACTGACAGAGGCACTGAGATATATAAATGAAAAAGAACTAGAGTACATATACCAAAGAGTGGAATATTCAAATTAGAATCTTCTTCTTGGTTCCCCCATGTTGTCAAAACCTTTGAGTCTCACTGCTCCATCCTCATGCATTTCCTTCATAACCATTTTCCATGCTCTAGCCTCTTAACAGAATCAATGTGGCAAGTACTACCCAGGAAGATGTTGAAACATGACCATCTAGTTATCATCCATCTTGGCCATGGGACATATTGCCACACTCATATGTGTTGAGAGCAAAGCACTCTCAGCTGGTTTGAAAAAACAAGAGGAAGATGGGGTAGAGTTAGAAACTCACTCTGGATGGTTGATTATGAGGAAAGGTGGGTTGCTTTGGTGTAGAGCTGAGAAGCTAGCAATAGTGAACTGTGTTTTTTTAGATGTGGGCATAAGGCCTCATCTTATGTACCTACAGGGTGTTTGTACCTGTATGGTCTTCTACTCTAAAGTAGAAAATAGGCCTAGTAGACCTGTACAATAAAATATCATAAAAGGTATATAGCAGAATATCATGAAACATTATGGAATGACCATGAGTAAGGGGCTATTGTAGATAAGTGATAACAACAATATCAACAAATAGCAAAGAAGACTCTTATCTACAATGTCATGGTCTGGAACATAACATCATCTATCTTGTAATGTGAATAGCATAATCCACAAAGATAACAGATAAGGTCATGTTGTCAAATCAACAGGTCAACTATTAGATCCCTGGGATCTCCATGCCAACTCCAGTCAGAGATAGATGGTGGATACTAGGGGCATGAGGGGTCAGTGATGGAGAGGGACCAGAGGTCTGACAGAGGGAGTGAAAATAGGAAACTTAGAGAGAATGTCAGTGTAGGACTTATAGGTCATACCCTTGTATAGGTTCAGGTCCTTGTATTTTGGAGGTTGGACTAGGAGGGTGCAGGTAGGGACTAGAGGGAAGGAGAAATGATGAGAAGGGGGGAATTTAGTTGGATTTAGTCGATATTCATACTAAAGGATAGTACAGGACATATGGAGGTTTATATACAGAGAATGTAAGATGAAACATGATAGGCAAGGAGATGAAACATATAAGTGTCAAAAAGAAGGGAGCACATGGTGCGATCAGAAAGCAGGGTAATGTATGAAAGTGATACAATGGCAACTGACTCTGCATGGCACCTGTCAAATGCGAGGGATGACAAGTCCTGACACACCTGAAACAAGATAGGGGTGCTCCAATGACAAGTGACAGAACTTTGAGATGCAGGATGGAGGAGCAGATGAGGATACAGATGTAGTGAGGGTGAAGATGGCCAGAGATGGTTTGGAGGGGGCAAAGTAGGGGTCAGAGAATGGATATGACAGTGCCCCCCTGTTAAGGCCAAGCCCTTGAGGCACTGGTAAGTGGTAGGTCTGGTTCAGAGCCAATCTGAGGAGATGGTCAAGCCCCTGTGAAGAGGGTGGACCAGGCGAATAGGGTGGACTAGGCGAATAGGGTGGTGTTGCTTATCAGGCAGAGTCTGAATTTTGCCATGTCAGAGTAAAAGGAGGATAACTGTCATCAGGGTTACAACCATAACTCAAACCAGCACCACCACCATGTCCAGTAGTAGTGACAGGTCTCCCACCCCAGCCTTCACACTCAAAGAACAAGAGGCCCAGCTCTGGGCCCAGCTCCAAAGGCTGGAGCAAGAGCGAGCAGCATGAGCATGGCATGAGGCCAAAGAGTGATGGTGCCAGAAGTGGGAGGAGTGAGAGTGGGCAGAGGCAGAGTGTGTGCAGAAAGTGGAGAAGGCATGTCAGCAGAGAGAGTGGGAAAGCAAGGGGAAGAAAAAGGTGCACAACAAAGGTCATGGTATGTAGTGATGATACTAATGACATGACTGGTGCAGGCCAGGGCAAGGCCCTTCAAGTCGGAGGGGAGCAAGTGCACATAGGAAACAATGGGGCAGAAACAAAAGGAGCAGGAGGTGGACCCCTGTGACCAGTGTGTGGTGTGGGAGGAGGAGTGTATGCTGCCACTCCCAGGCACAAAGGGCACTGCATGCATAGGGTATGCACAGGCACACATGCCATGCAAGTGGGGTGATGAGGAGGGGGCCCTGCATGGAGGAGAGTGGAAGAAAAGATGAATGTGCCCTATCATGGAGATCCCAAGAGCAAGGCTGTCATGAGGGCCAGGGACAGTGGAGGGTGAGCAGCTCTGGGTCCTCCACTGGATTGTAAAGGCAGTTGAGTGGATCACTGGTGCCCTGGAAGAGAAGGAGAAGGGAAAAGAGAAGGAGAGAGAAGGGAAAGGGTACAGACAGAAAACAAGAGAGTAGAGGTAGGAGTACAGGTAGAGGAGACACAGGAGGAGGAGACAGAGATGGAGGAGAAAACAGAGATGAAGGAAGATGGATCAGAGAATGGAGACAGAGAAATGGAGGAGTAGGTAGCAGTACATAGAGTTTCTGTTTTTTTTTTTTGTTTTGTTTTTTGTCTTTTTTCTTTTAATATAGTAAGAGATTTTCAGAGACTGAGAAAAAGACAAGAGTGAAGAAGAATCAGAAATCAAACAGAGTAAGGAAATAAGGAGAGGAGCAACTGGAGATGACTCCTTATGGAGTGGGTAGTGGTCCAGGTTTCTTGGGGTACCTCTGATGGAAGTCCAAGATAAGTTCAGTTGCATTCTCCAACTCTGTGGCTAGGATCCAGGAGGTTTCTTTGTCAGTTCCCTCACAACCAAGCCAACACACCAGGTACAGGAGTTGGCAGTGACACCTTCTCTGATTGATCTTGGAGTTAAGGATCTCTGCAATCTCATACTCTGGCTCTCCGTCCACCTCAATCAGAGGAGGCAAAGGCTGGTCATGGTTTTGTATAGTATTTGGAGTAGAAGGTTCTAACTGGGAGATGTGAAAAACAGGGTGAACAGAGTGGAGAGAATCAGGGAGACATAATGTAAATGAATGTGTACCCAGTTGGACAATAATTGAGAAAGGTTCCAGATTTTTCTCAGAAAGTTTTTTAGAAGGTCTAGTAGAGTGAAAGTATTTTGCCCTCACATATACCAGATCTCCAACTCTGAAGTCCAGAGCTGGGCTATGCTTGGCATCAGCTGGGTCTTGATAGTGGTGCTGTGCTGCAAGCATCTCCGATTGGAGGAACTCATGTAACTGTTCAAGGTCAGCAACATAAGCAGATGCTGAGAAGGAGGTTAGGGAGCCATTGGAATAAACAGAGAAGTTTGGGTGATAACCCTTGTTCATGAAGAACAGTGATACTCCAGTAGTAGCACTTGGAGCATTATTGTAGGCAAACTCCACCAGAGGCAGGAGATCCAACCAGTTGTCCTGTTGATAATTACAGTAAACCCAAAGGTACTGCTTTAGCATCTGGTTAGCACATTCCATTTGTCCATCACCCTCCAGATGATAACTGGAGGTGAAGTGGAGGTGCATATCTAGCACTTTACCTAAGGATCTAAAGAAGTGAGATACAAACTCAGAGCCCCTGTCAGAAGTGACATGGGAGGGAGCTCTGTGCATGGAGAAGACATTGATGAAGAATAGCTGTGCAAGGTCAGCAGGTAGGAATGAAAATGGCTTGTTTTGATAACCTGTCAATTACCACTAGGATAGTGGTGAAGCCTGCTGAAGCTGGAAGATGCTCTATGAAATCCATGAAGATGGAGTTCCATGGCTTCTCCAGAATAGGGTGTTACACTAATGTGTCAGCACTAGCTGGAACTTCAAACTGAGGTGACTACACAAGAGGGTGGCACCCTTGGATCTTGAATAGCCACTCAGTCGGTTCACCCAAAACAACTGGAGGCAAAGAACTGATGCTTGTATTGTGTAGAACTAGCTTAGACCTATACATGCAAATTGAGAGGGATTTATATACAGGAAACAAGAAGTGATGACCAAGTGAAGAAGATTGGAGAACATTCTATATTACTAAGCAGTTGAATGCAAAGGAACATGTCACCACCAAGAGAGAGATATGGTGAAGGAGATAGAGTCCGAACATAGAAGTACAAAGGTGAGAACAGAGATGAGAATGATGAGAACAAGAAAAAGAGGATTGTAACAATACCTCCTTACTAACCTCGAAGACCTTCTTTGAACAGATGAACTTAACCAATGGAAAGAGGTGAGCACAGCATCAACCTCTTCAGGAAACTGTGCACAGCAGCAAGTTCTGAGCAGCACTCAGCAGCACACCCTGGGGGTGGTCAAGGTGGTCTAGTCTGAGTTGAATGGTCCTGCAAAGGTGGTGTGGGATTGATATTCTAATATCACATCATCCACAAGAATGTCTTCATTATCAAGTTGGGAGCAATGATTACACTCTGCCCAGACTGGACAATTGGAGATTATATGGCCCATTTGATAACAATGTGCACACTCGTGTCAAGGGCAAAGATCAGCATTGTGGCCAGAGAGGTGGCAGTAGTCACAAAGGTGTTCCTTACATGTCTGAGAGAGGTGACCAGGGGCCCATTGATGACAGTGGTTGCATTGATAGAGAGGACAGAGGCAAAGGGGATAACCTTCCTGAGCACAGCGACAGTGAGAGGGGGATCGAGCTGGAAAGGGTGGAATGAATCGAGGAGGGGAGGTGGGTGGATCTTCTACTGCAGGAGGAGGGTTAGGGGTGAATGCCGCTGGCTGGGCTTGCCAGCTACCTGACTCTACCAGACTCCATATCAAAGGTGAAGAAGGACAAGAGGAAATGGGAGAGGAGAGGAGAGCCGCTAAGGGAATCGGGAGAGGGGGAGAAGGGGAAGACTGAGGAGAGGGAGTGGAAGGGATTGTGGTGGGGGGAAGCAGGGTGGCTTCAGAAAAGTTTTTGTCTTGATAGGTTTCCCTTTGCGAAGGGGTGAGGGTTAGGAAGATTGAATGCATGGTGTATACAAGGAGGTAAGATGGAAGTTGAGTGACATAGCGATGGAGGCCTCCATAGTGTAAGGCATCAGCAAGGGATGACAGGGTATTATCCATTCCCATGTCGAAGGAGGTGAGAAGTCCATTGGGGAGGTGGGAGGTTGTGAGGTTGTGGTGGATAGTGGTGAGTAACAGGACTTGGTGGTATAGATGGATTAGAATGAAGAGGAGGGGGTTTACACATTGAGGGATGAGGTGTTCTAAGGTAAATAAGAGCCAGGGAGTGGCAAGGATTTCAGCATATAGGAGATGTCGTTGGAATTGGGGGAGGCGGATGGGGTAGACTGGATGGGTAGAGAGGAAGGTGGTTTCTTCTTGGGAGAGGGACATGACAGTTAGATGTGTGAGGTGGAAAGGCCAAGGTAGTCAGGATGGTATACATAGAGGAGGAGGATTGGGGTGAGAATGAGGAGGATGGAGATGAGGATATATAAGATGAAGAGGAAGTGTCCAGTTAAAGGGTCTTTCCAGTCCATGATTGTTGTCATGGCAGGTGATGACATTGGTATTTATTCAGCAGAGTGGTGGTGTTTGTGAGGTTGGATGGTGGTTCCCATGTATTTTCAGAAGAAGGATATCACTTCCATTTGATCAGGAACTTCTGTCGGGGTCCCATTCCTTGATGGTCAAGTATAGCCTCCACTTCATATTGTTCTTCTCCATTGATCTGGTCAGGCAGGGGTAAGAGGAAGTTTGGACTGTGTTCTGGGGTTTCTTGGAAGAGAGTGAGCAAGGAGGCATGGAAGATGTTGTGAATTTTCCAAGTAGGGGGAAGCTTGAGCTGATATACGATGGGAGAGAGGACTTTAATGATTTTGAAGGGGCCTTTCCACTTCAGGGCAAGTTTGCAAGATGGATAATGGAGTTTGAGGTTGATAGCTTCTAACCACACTTTATTTCCCAATTTCCAGGGGTGGAACTTCACCGTGATGCAGCATTTCATGTGGCATTGAGATTCATGATGGGCAGAGAGGGCTTTGCCTTGGGCTTTATCCAGGAGGGCTAGTCAGTCAGAAAGTACAGGTAGGAAGGTTTTCTCCAACAGGGGATAAGCACAAGGTTCATACCCCATCATCAGGAAGAATGGTGATTGTTTGGTGGATGTATGAGTGGCAGAGTTATGGGAGAATTTGGCCATGGGGAGGAGAGAGGGCCATTGTTCAGGGTGACCTTGGCAGAATAGGCATAGGTAGGTTTCTAGTTCTTGGTTTGGTCATTCGGTTTGTCCATCAGTTTGTGGGTGATAGGTGGAGGATAGTATTTGAGCAGCTGGGCCAATTCTCTAGCGAAGGCAGAGGCGAATTGAGGGCCTCAATCAGAGATGCAGGAGTCATGAAGGCCAAATCGAGGAAAAACATGTTTGAAGAATAGTTGGGCCGTTTCTGCTGTATCAATGGATTTGAAACATGGAATGAGAATCACCCCCTTAGTAAGCCCATGGTCGACCATGACCAGTACTGAGTCAATGGCATGTACAGGAGGGAGACCAGAAATGAGGTCAACAGAGATTTGTTGAAAGGGGCAGGTGGCAGAGAATGGCAGGGGAGTGAGTGGAGGATTAGTAGGATGGGTATTGACCTTGTGTTGTTGGCAAGTGGCACAACCATGGATAAAGTTATGAATGAAAGTGGCCAGACCAGGCCACCAATAGTCTCTAGACAGTAAATCACAGGTGCAGAATAGGCCTCCATGGCCACCTGTGGGGGATTCATGGATGGTTTTTACAAGGTCAGCACAAGCATCTTCAGGGATGTAGAGGTGGTGTTGGTAATATAGTTTACCCTCGAAGAATTCCCAGTTGGATGGGGAGGATTGATGAAAGAGGGTAGAGTTATCTGCTAGGACATTCAAAGCGCAGGTCACTAGAGGGTCAGTGGAGGAGGAGGTTTGGATTTTGTCAGCTAAGGCCAGGTTGATTGCGGCGATGGTGGGGTAAAGGAGGATGGGCATGTTTACATTGTCATTGGAGGAATCCATTACCTCTGTTCAAGATAGGACATCGGCTGGGCCCATGGCCAATCCTGGAGTGATTTTCCAAACAATGTTGAAGTCTTGGAGAAAAAGCAACCAGTGGGCTTGTCATTGGAAGAGTTTGTGGGGGGCCTTATAATATGACAAGTTCTTGTGGTCAGTCATGATGATAACTGGGTGTGGGGCACCTTGCAGGTAATGCCGCCAGGCAGAGAGGGCTTTGATGATGGCAAGGAGTTTGCAATCATAGATATCATAGTTGTGTTGGGCATCAGAGAGGGTGGAGGAGAGGTACACACATGGGTGGAGGTCACCATTGGTGTCTGGCTGCATCAGTACAGCACCCACTGCATGTAGCAAGGCATCTGACATAATGGTGAAGGGTTTAGCAGGGTCAGGCAGGAGCAGTACAGGTTTTTGAGTGAATAGGAATTGGAAGCAATGAAATGCAGATTCCTGGGTAGGGCCCCATACCCAAGGTTGCTTGGCATGGGTGAGTAGGTTTAGTGGTTGGGCAAGGTCAGAGAAATTTGGAATGAACTTGCAGTAGAAGTTACAGAATCCCAGGAATGAGCGTACTCCTTTGACAGAGGAGGGGGGATTCCATTTGATGATCACTTCTACCTTTACTGGGTCCATGTGTACCCTTCCTCCACCAATGATCATTCCAAGGTAGTCAATCTCTGAGGTTTTGAATGTGCATTTCAAGGGTTTAAGGATGAGGTTGTGTTCTCTCAGGCATTGGAGAACTAGTCAGGTGCAGTGACAATGGAGGTCGAGGTCATCTTTTGTGGCAATTCCCAGATCATCCATATAGATCTTCAGCCATCCTTCTGAGCAATAGTCAGCAAAGATGTGGTTCATAAAGGCTTGGAAGGTGGGGGGGAGTTACACATGCCAAAGAACATAATGGTTGGTTCAAAGAGACTTTCTGGGGTAATGAATGCTGCCTTCCACTGGTCTTCTTCTTTGATTCATATATTGTTATAGCCCCAACGGATATTGAATTTGGTAAAAATGTTACAGTCCTTCATGTCATTGATGAGATCGGATATATGGGGGAGTGGGTATGCATTCTTGACCATGTGCTCATTGAGGTATCAGTAGTCTTGACATGGGTGGAGGGTCCCATCTTTTTTGGGCACAAAAAAGAAGGGTGAGGCTTGTGGGGATTTGAAAGGGACGATTCTTCCAGTGGCCACATTTTCAGCTATAAAAGCTTTGCAGGCTGCTTGTTCTACTGGGGAGAGGGAGTAGGTTTTGGCAACATTAGGGATGAAGGTGTCTTTGAGCTCTATAGCATGATTGAATGGACAGTGGGGGGGTAGGGAGTTGGGGGTGATGTCAGTTAGAACGTCGGCAAAGTCTTGGTATGGTTTAGGAATAGGGGTGGTTTCCTTGGTGATTGCAGCAGCTAGGCCAGTGGAGATGGTAGTTTGACAGATGAATTTGCCTTTTAGCCATGCTTCTCTAGTTTGTAAATTCTCCCTAATCTGCTTATCAGGGTCAATATTGAGCCACTGAAGGAGATATCTAGTTGGAGTGGGATCGAAGGTTTTTCGTCGGGGGTGGGCTGGAGGAATGGACACTTTCCCCAATGCCCAATCAATTTTTGGGTTTTGAGTGCATAACCAGGGCATTCCTAGGATAACTTGCCCTTGGCCCAGCTTTACAACCATGAGTTGCAGCAGGTGGTGGTCGTCATCCAATCACAAGGTTACCTTCACCTTTTTGCAGATTGTCCCAGCAGAGTTTTTTGTTCCATCCACATTGTAGGCATTAAGGGGTCAGGGAAGGCATACAGTGGGGGGGTGGAAGTCTTTGAGGAGGGAGGGATCTATGAAATTTCCAGTTGCCCCACAGTCGATGAGGGCAGTGGTTTTGATGGTTTTCACTCTGTGTTCTAGTATAATAGGGATTCTGATTGCTCGAGCAGGTTGACTAGATATGAGTATAGAAGCTACAATGTGAGAAGCAGACATCAATGCAGCTTCTCACTTTAAAAATCCTCATCAGGTGGGACAGTTTCTATCTTTGCAATTTCCTCTGCTTGGGATTCTTCGTCATCTTCATAGCAGGCCTTGAGGATGGAGAGGACTTCACCAGGGTCTTTTCCTTTTCCTTTCAGGGTGCAAATGTAGGCAGCTAGGTCAGAGGTGGAAGGGGGTGGTGCTTCTATCCCTCTGATCCGAGCTGGGTTGCAAGGGGGATGGGGTGGAGGTATGGTGGATGTGGAGGTGGGATTGTGAGGGTGGTTTCTAGTGGAACATCCAGGTTTTTTACAGATAAAGCAGAGTCGATTTTTCAAGCATCTGGCATGTTCTACTGGGAAGAGGTTAAGTGCATCAATGTCTATGGTATTGGGATTTTTTTGGGCAAGTGGTCTGTTGCTTCCCCCAGTGAATGCTCTGACACCTCTTTTCAGCATATTTTGGGCATTATAAGTGTCATGGGCAGTCTGGGCTTTGTTGATCCATTCTTTGAGGGTAGTGGGGTGGGTTCCTTCAAGAAGGACTTTGTTAGCTAGATAAGGTTTGATTCCCATACTGATGTAGTACATAAGGGTGTTCTGGTCAGTAATCCCGGAGAGGGCAGCAGCAGCTTGGAAGTCAGTAATGTATTCATGGAATCTGTCAGTTCATTCTCCATTGGTGTTGGTCCCAGACTCTTGTTTGAGGGGAAGAAGTTTCTGATGGGCACGAGTGACTCAATTATAGGAGAAGAATGTGGTGGTGAAGTCGGTGGCAAGTTTGTTGAAGGTTTTCTCTGTCTGGGCAATGCTTGCATCCTTGAGTTTGTTGAACCATTTCTCCAAGAAGGTAGCTCCTCGTCCAATGCTCATCTTATTGAGCATTATCATAATCTTGGTCTTTTCATCATAGATCTGATCATTGATAGTGAAGTATGCCTTCATGGCTTTGATCCATTGAGGGGCTTCATCGGATTTTCCTAAAAAGTCTGTGGGGAGTCCTGCATGAATTTCCTTTGGGACAGCTGGGTTGGACATGGTTGGTCCAACAGGTGGGGGT
>JBBPJY010000144.1:0-24220 GCA_038088975.1 Xerocomus cyaneibrunnescens
TGAACGGTGGATGAGGAAGTGGCATGGTAAAGCGTTGATCACAAGTACAGTAGCATTGACAAGACACGGCACTCGGTGGAGAGATGATACAGTTGTCCAGGACAAAGGAATGAACGCACGGAGCGCGGAGGATGATCAAGTCTCGGATTGCCCCTTTGGCTTGTGTACCGCAAGGAACTGCATGCAGCTAAGGGGGCCCCCAGGGTGCGATTCGCAGCGCATGTTCGCGAGGACCTCGGACGGATGATCAAGATAGAGATCCAAGGGAGGGGCGCGATTTAGAACGGAAGGCCTGATAAACGCGTGGTTTGTGGTGAGGACAAAGGCCGGGATAGGAGGAACAGGGGGAGGCGGGGAGCGGATCGCTGGGCTGGGAGGCGGGGAACGGCAACGAGAAGGGAGGTGAGAGATGGCGCGCTTTATTGTGCGATGGGGAGAAGAGCGACGCGTATTCTCTGCGTGTACGGGGGGTGTCCTGGGGGCACGGTGGAGGGCATCAAGGGACAGGGCATGGACGAGGGTCTTGTCACGGACAGGTGGGGACGGGTGAGCCTGGATGGAGACATGACGGCGGGAGGGAATCTTTGTCAAGGGGGGCGGGGAAGGGAGCGGGATTGGGACGAGGGCGGGTGATGGCAGAGGGGGAGGGGGAGAGGGGGAGAGAGGGAAGGCCATGGCAGAAGGAGTGGGGGCCCGGAAGCGGGATCCGGGACGGATTTATAGCAGCGATGATAGCCGACATTGGGGATGTGGCGGTGACGAGGATCTCTCCTCCGTGGTCTCCGGTCCGGATGCGAATGCTAGACTTGTCCCTCTCCATCGAGTCTGTGGCTGGCCCACCCGCACTCGCCATGTTGCTCTCCCTCGTTGCTGTCCCTGCCGCTCTCTTTCCCTTCCTCTCGTTCGCTCTTCCTTCATCGCCCCCGCACTCTTTGCACCACAGATCTCCTCAGCGTCCCCGCATCATGGCTTATTATGCCGACTGGGCTCCTCCGAACTCCATCGATTATTCCTTATTTGACATCATCATCTTTGCTTTCGCCGTCCCTGACCAGAGCTACCAGCTCAGTTGGGACTCCGACCAGGCCCCCGCCCTGCTCGAAAGCGTCGTTCCTGCAGCGCACAATAAATCAACAGACGTCATGCTCAGCATCGGTGGCTGGACTGGAAGCAGGCCAGTCTCACCTTCCCTCGCGACGATCACCCCTTCACTTTTCTACCAGGTACTTTTCAAAGGCAGTCGCAACTGCACAAAACAGGGAAATCTTTGCCAATAACATCCTCGATGTCTATAAGCGCTACGATCTCGACGGCATTGACATCGATTGGGAATACCCCGGTCAAATGGGTCAACAAGGGAACACCGAAAGCGTCTCCGATGCCTCCAACATGCTCCAGTTCTTCAAAGTCCTTCAACAGAAGCTCCCCTCCGGTGCGATGATATCCGCTGCGGTCTCAGACTCCACCTTTGTGGGCCAAGATGGCCAGTCAATGAGGGATGTATCTGCTTTCTCTCACGTCCTGGATTGGATCACCCTCATGAACTATGATACCTATGAAAGTGGGCTCTTTTCTCTCTCCTCTTTAGTCACTCTCCATCACATCACCCTTCTAGCGCGTCAACCCCCTGGGCCAGATGCTCCCCTCTCCGACGCTTGTGGCAACTCCTCCCAGCCTTCTCAGAATGCCGTCAGTGGTTACAACGTCTGGACCTCCGCCGGCTTTCCTGCCTCCCAGATCGTCCTCGGCGTCCCTTCATACGGTTATATCGTCGAGTCCAGTGCCAGAACGCTCTCTACACGTTCCCCCTCCCGCGCTTATTCCGAAGATGGTAGCGGCCAAATTCAGTTCCAATCACTCATCAATCAGGGTATTCTTACACAGTATTCGAATGGATCCTTCCGCGCAGCTGAATCGTCAGGTTTCACCCGCGAATGGGACAAATGTTCCGTGACGCCCTACCTTCGCTCCGATTCGGCTGAACAGGTAATCTCGTACGACGACATCGAGTCACTCAGTATCAAGGCAACTTGGGTTAAGAACATGAACATGGGCGGTGTCAACTTGTTCGATGCACACGGAGATACCCCCCAACACCACCTCGCCCGCGCCTTGCGCGACAACCTCTTTTCCCAATCGACGCTTCCTTCGAGCGTTCGACCCTCGTCGAGCGCAACGGCGTCTTCGTCATCAAACGCTATACCCGCTTCGTCGAGCCTAGCCCAGTCTAGCCCAGCTTTCCCGTCTGTAACCCTCCCTGGTAGCATCGTGCTCATTTCTCGCGGCGACTGACGCGTTTGGTCATACGAACTCCGCAAATCATACGCTTCTGTGTTTATTTTGCATGTATCAAGCCGGAAGAAGGAAGACTGCGATTCCTTGTCATGCGATTTAAGTGCTATTACTCTGTATAAATAAATGTGTCATTCGCCAGCGGTATCACAAGGAACCATGGGACTAGTTCGAGTGAAATTCGGTACCTCGAGGGTAGCAGCGAATCAATTTGGTAGAGCAAGCGGCATCTTCGGCAGTGTCAATGCACCCACCTTTGTAAAAGGCGCCACTCCCGACCGCTCTTGTAGTCTCTACCCCCGGATCACCCCCTGAATACCGATTTCCAGCCAAGCAAGCGTCCAAAGGATCAAACCGATCATTAATGGCATCACTAGGGATGGCATGCGCACGAAACAGAACCGATGGTGGCGAAGTGGCGGAATTCGCGAAATACTGTCAGCTATAAGCCTCTGACGAGATCAGACGGGAGTAAAATGTGTCAGGATGGGACTCACTAAATGAAGCCCGATATAGGAACCCTTTTTGTGATCGGAAAAAGACTAAAAAGATTCGCGCCAATTCGTCTGTTCGGCAGCACCGAGGACGTGGCGGAACTCTCCGTACATCAGATGCTGGGCAGACCGAGCGTGGGTAAATACGGTAGGATTGCGCGAGGCCGGCGAATCGGGGAGAGCCAGTATAAAACCATGGCATATGATTGTCAACGCTTTCGTGTATAGTACTTGCTCAAGGGGAACGCCTGAGGAGGTAATCCGTCGTGCTGATTCGACGGACTCACCGCAGACGAGACGGGTTGTTTGCGCATATGTGTACACTCGTAAGACAAATAAAACTAAACAAATCGCATGCACTCCCTCTCTGATTTCTCCGTCCTTGTACTAGTCCTTCTCCGCTCGTCGAAGGCGAGTTCGACGGCATAATTTCAGTGAGTATTCTCTTCCGCATTTTTTCTTTGCAATTCGCGGTGGTGATGACCATTTCATTCACACTGTATGAAAACACTCGTCTCTGACTTGTGTTTTAAGAGTTTTTTTCTACAACGGTAGCTGAGCCGTAACTTCGTTTGAAATATGACATTTCTCAGCTTTTACTAACGTTCACCACTCAGTATAGTCGTCATCATCACAAGGTACGAAAATCTCAGGTACAAAATCTGCTATACACTGCCATATCATATCAAATATCACCTTTTGTGATTTGTTAGACATGGGACAGGTAATGAGATCCAAATCATTTCCGCAAAGTCGGAATTATTTGTGTTCAGTGCATGTCAAGCATCGGCTGTCGTACCACCTTCCAAATCGAAGGCATCCTTGGGAACTTGGCCTTGAATTGGTGTCAAGGCGCCCTTCAAGATGTAAAGATAAGGTGCAGATTTGACGGGCGGCGGAAGGGATTGATATCCAACCAATAAATTGCAGCGCGGACATGAGAACCTGTACTGCCTTTCGTGGCCCCCTGACCTGTACGAGACAAGTGGCC
The DNA here is from genome assembly GCA_038088975.1 of Xerocomus cyaneibrunnescens. Classification (NCBI taxonomy): domain Eukaryota; kingdom Fungi; phylum Basidiomycota; class Agaricomycetes; order Boletales; family Boletaceae; genus Xerocomus; species Xerocomus cyaneibrunnescens. The sequence continues at coordinate 3,778 of JBBPJY010000144.1, forward strand.
ACCGCAATCATAGCGCTTCACGTCATAAGGGTGTGACTTCGTACCTTTCAACAAGCACAGGCTCGACAGGGTTGGCATTCAGTTTGAACACCACTGCTTTCATGTTACCACTATCCCGGGAACGTATGATAATAGCCCCATCTGTTTGGCGCTTTGGGAGTTCTGAAAGACTTTTTTCGATGACAAGCTACAAGAAGAATGGCATATCAAGTGGGAGAAAACAGGCGATTGGACCTACAATGAATTCTCCGCAGATGCAATCTGAGGAGTCAACGCGGATGAGCGGGAGGTGTGACAAAAAGGGACCGATGACTCACAATATACCCTGAGAGCTGCTGCTGCCGACGCCGTGGGCTGGGCTGTGAGCAGGTTTAGACAAAGGGCGCTGCAATAATTTGGACACGGTCAGATCGGAAAGGACGCGAACTCACCGTTCGTGGATGAGGAAACGGCTGAGCGGGAAACAACCTTGGGCATGATGGCGGTGAGAAGAGGTCAATAAGTAGCGATGGTTGGCTGTCAATATAACTCACGTGATCGATGCGGCCGACTCGGGAACGGTCCAATTGTCTGGACAATTTCATTATTCATCTTGTTGCATCTTCGCCTCCACCCTCATCTTCGCCTCCATGGCAGAGAAAGATGCCACAGCAAGACTCCGACGAGCAGTCAAAGGCAAGTACTTTCCTACTCATCGCAACTACTCCTCATCGCCCACAGAGAACAATCTCTTTCTGGTCAAGAGACTCATACAAAGAACGGACATGCGGAATCCTGACCCCGGCGCAAAGCGATACACGTCGCTGGCGTGGGCCGCTGTTCTTGGTCACGAAGAAACGTTTGAGTTTCTTCTCACTGCTGGCCACGACGATGAAGAACTCAGCAGAGTAGGTATCCTGTACACTGTCCATGCCTCAGTACCCGGCTTACACCCACACCACTAGGACGCAGAGGGCAATACGATCCTCATGCTACTTGCTGATTTCAAACCACCTCCACCGAACCCGTACGCACCCGGTCCGTCTCAGGTTGACCAGATAGGTGCCGCACTGCGTATGGCCCGGCTGTACTATGACCGTTATCCATGGATTCTCGACTGGTCCAATTCACAAGGAAAAACTGCACTTCACATGGCAGCTTTGAAGGGAAACGAAGAACTCGTTCGTGTGCGTGGATTCTGAACTTCTCAGTATCCCCGTGTTATTTTCTTATTGTTATATACTGGTGGTCTGTTATTAGATGTTGTGTGATTTGGGCGCTGATTTTGACCTGGCTGATAATAAAGGGAACACCCCTCTTCACTAGTAAGTTTCGTTCACTATCATTTGTTCTCTGAACGGGACCAAGCCAATGGTTGCAGTTCCAGCGCTTGGGGTCATATACCGGTATGGGAGTGACTTGACATTTGTCCCGTGTTTGGCTCATCTTCCGACTCAGATCGTCCAATTGTTGATTGAACGAGGGTGTCAGTTTGTTGCGCGCAACAATGACGGGTTCACTGCCTCGGATTACGCTTACTCGTGAGTAACCGTCTTACCCTGACCGAAACGCCCCAACGGTCATTGGCAGATTTAGCACCAGAGACACATTGCAAGATTCTGCGCGTTTACAGTATGAGAACAACAAAAAGTCTCGCCGCATGGTCTTTGCTCAAGCTGCTGCCAGAGGATGCGAATGGGGAGGCGGGATGGCGATAGACCGGGCTGCTCATCTGCCGGTCAAGCCAAAAGACTTGGAAAGTGTCACTGCGCGTATGCGAAGTGGTTCTGGTGGAAGTCGCACAACAGCAACTTCGGACAGCGGCGACGTTGACAGTGCTGGACTCGCGCCTAATGTGGCCACGAGTCTATCTTCATTATCTTCCTCTGCATCTCATTACCCTAGACCCCCACCCCAATTTTTGCATTCGCCACCACAGAGACCGGACAATAATTTATCTGCAAGTAGCAATGGTACCTTCTCTGTACCTTCTCCTGGTCCTTCACAGTCACTGTCTCTAAATCCTCCGCCTCAAACTTCACTATCGCCCATCGTAAATCGGATGCGAGAACGGGATGCCGACGAAATGGAGAAGTACATGAGACGCAATCGAAGTGGAAGCGCAGGAACATCCTCAACGGACAACAAGTCTCAAGCTGGGCTGACTCTCGGACCGGTAGGACCTTCAGCCAGCGGAGACGAACTCGATGGCATCTCTTCGCTAGCAATCACGGGAACAACGGCTCCCCGAAGGCTTCTGCGACCGTCCTTCTCCGCCGCTCAGCTACGGACTTCACCTTCCCCTGTCTCCATCCCATCGCAGTTAGTACAAAGTGACGCATCTCGACATAGGGCCGGGACAAATCCCAGTAATGTACGTCCAGGCCAGTCCTCTCTTTCTCCAACCCCCATAATCTCCAGGGCATCTTCTTCCGACTGTCCCCGTTATGAGGAGAAGCTGGTTGAAGAGCCCGAGATATACACTGGACCATCCACACAATATGCACACTTCCCAGAACCACCAAGAAAGAGCAACCGCAGTGCCTCGTCATCAGCTGCAGCTGCAATCACGCGCCGTCTACCCTTTAATCTACTGTCGAAACCTACACCACCCCCACCTCCCGAGCAGGGACACAGCGGTCATCGAAGAGGCTCTTCGACGACGTCCATTCGGGGCTGAGCCTTGACGAGATTTCTCGCGTGTTGTATTTTTTCCTGTAGTCATCTGTGTTCGAAGAACTGTTGTCGGATTAGCTTGCAAGGACTGGATGGTACATTCTACATTCATAGTTGTGGTACAAAGCATCCTCTTGTTATCATGTACGCGCGCGTCGGAGAAGGCCGATTACGGCACAGGGATATTGTTCGCTTCAAAAGGGGGATCCCGCTTGCTCAGCTGTTCCGCCAGTCCTTTTGCAGTTGGGCCTGAACGTTTAGTCGTTCATGTTCCCAAACTAGCACCACCGTCTCCGACACTTCTCTCGTCTCCCCCACCCCACCGCTTAGCTCCATGACTATTCCCTACAACGTTGACGTTGACGTTGATGCCGACCCCGACCCAACATCCCAAATAGCTTGGCCCACTGCACGCCATAGGCAACGTACGACTTCCGGCCTCCACCTTGCACAGGATTCCGAGCCCTCCAGCGAAACAGCAGTGTTGTACCGCAGCACCGTCGACTCGGGGAAGCCGTCTACGATTCAAACTGAACACCCCCGTCACCTGTTAAGCACATGGAACCTCATAACGCTCAGCATATCTATGGCTGGGGCGCAAATCGCTTGGACCGTGGAGCTCGGGTAGGTGTCGACAGTAAACGCGTGTGGAGCATGGCGGAAGGATATCGTCAATGACACCCATATGTGTAGATACGGCACGCCGTTCCTCCTATCTCTTGGCATATCCGAGCAGGTTACAAGTCTGGTCTGGCTTGCTGGCCCTATTAGTGGGTTGATTGCCCAACCCCTTATTGGTGCGTTGATCCGTGTCTTTTGTGCGGAAGTTGCGAGACCGTAATCTCTGACAGGCGCAATCTCTGATTCATCGCATTCCAAGTTCAGGCGAAGATATTGGGTCATTCTTTCGACCGTGGCCCTCATACTCTCCACGGCTGCGCTTGCATACTGTCAGAGTACCGCCGCATTCTTTGTGGACTTGTTTGGGGGAGGTGCCGGTGACTGGGATCCTGAATGGCAGAAGCAAGTATGTTGTCGATCGTCTAGGGATATGCTTGCAACCGATATCACAATTTCAGGTTTCGGACGTCGCAATTGGCATCGCCGTTTTCGCGTTCTATGTTCTTGATTTTGCGCTCAATGCCTTGCAAGCATCCTTGCGCAACCTGCTCTTAGATATCACGCCCCCCGAACAACTCAACGCTGGAAATGCATGGCATAGCCGTATGAGCCAAGCGGGCAACATTATTGGATATGGTTTTGGTACGTGCATATTTTGTTGTGTATTATGACAGTATGTTCAATGATATTATACTCGCTGCGGATAGGATTTTTACCGCTTGCAAAGTTTCCTTTTTTGGATTTCTTGGGAGGTAACCAGTTTCGCAAGTTTTGTGTAGTCAGCATCATTCTCCTCGTCATTACTGTCTGGATTACATGTTTCTGCCACGAAGAGAAGGAAACCGTTGACAGAAGCAAAGAAAAGTAGGGTTTACTACTACCTTTTTCTTTTGCACAAGCTGATCGTCTGGTGAGGCACAACAAACTTTACGATGTGCTGGAGAACATCTATTCAGCCATCATTACCCTTCCCAAGTCCATCAAAAGAGTTTGTTTTGTACAAATTTTTGCTTTCATGGGTTGGTGCGTTGGCATTCTTGTTGTGCGCTTATGTGCTACCGGTCTTACTCGATGTATGGACAGGTTCCCCTTCCTCTTCTACTCTACTACCTACGTTGGTCAAGTCATGGCTCACCAGCTGGGTGAAGAGCCCGACCTCGACATAGCCACCCGGACTGGCGAATTTGCAATGCTTCTTTACAGTATCGGTATGTTTCTTTCTGCCTGATTTACTGCAATTTGGTCGAACGGCTCGCGCCAACAGTCGCTGTCATTGCTGGTGTTGTTCTTCCTTACCTCGCACACCGTGATCCCAGGCTACTCCCTGAAGAGGGCGATGACGAGCAAGCACACATTCAGCGCCTCCGCCTTCAGCTTCACCAATGGCGTGAGGAAGCCCTTGCTTCAGGGAAATCAGTTCAGCTTCCTCGGAGGCCAATCCTCTTGAGAGACATTTGGATGGGTGCTATGGTATTTTTTACGATATTGATGTTCTCTACGTTCTTGATAACGACGGTGCCCGGAGCAATCGCTATGATAAGCCTTGTCGGAATCTGTTGGAGTGTAGCTTGTTGGGTACCCTTTGCTATCATCATGGAGGTGGGTATTTCTTTCGTTTTTTTGCACATTTAGATACTGACCACTTTGAGTAGTTCCTCAAGGAGATGTCCGAATATCCGTCGACGAGAGCCACTCCACGCCCGGCGCGACGCTCTGTTGATGAACGTGATCCCCTCATGCAACGCGAGTTTGATGGCAGAGAGGCTGGCACTGCCGTTAGCGAGCCATTGAATGGAGAAACGAAACCTATGGCAGGGGGAACGATACTTGGTATCCACAACCTGGCGATTGTAATGCCCCAGTTTATTGTATGCATCTTGCATCTCTTGTCAGAGCTCATCCAATCTCATGTGCATCACAGATCGCAGTTGTGGCAAGCATCATCTTCCGTGTTGTTGATGAAACCCCACCTACTGAACCACTTCCTTCCCACCCTGGAGAAGTCTTCTCGCGCCTCGCATCAGGTGGGCTTGGTGACCATACGACTTACTATGGTAAGAATGGCGTGGCTTGGGTATTGCGGTTTGGTGGGCTCTGCGCACTATTTGGCACTGCATTTGCAAGGATGGTACCACCCACGAAAGCGGAGAAAGAGACCCGGGTCGCATTCAAGTTGTTGAAGGCGTTGAAGGAGGAAGAGGAGGAACCTTGACTCTAGAATACACTTCGACCTGCTGAAAAATTGTTGAACGGTACATGCTTGCATCTGTCACCTTTTCGTTGCATTACAATACTCCCTCTCGTTACTCTTTGGCCTCGCTGTCGTTTGTTGTTTTCACCTGTGTACGATATCAGTCCTGGCGTATAACTCGTCTCATTTTATTTCTCTTCTTCGATGTATATATGTTCAAAGACCTGCTAAACAGCCATCAGTGTGACTCCCCAGTCCCATCCACTCCCTGCCCTCGAAGCGACATAACGAGAGTGCACGATTGTCAGTGCTGGTATCTCACTCCCGAACATGGTGGCAAGAAGGGGAACGACAACTGCATTTCCGGAAATAGTTTTAGTATGCGTGATACTATACGACACGAATTCGACATACGTCTCCCGCTTGCGTTTGACTGCTGGCTCACAAACGCTTTTGCAGCCAGGGAACGCTCCAAGAAGGGTGTAAAATCCTGGATCGCTTTCATTTGAGTTACCACCTGTGCAACAAGCACACCTGGCAGGCTAGATGTGTCGGGATCTCGTACGAAGAGGACGGCACAGGCCTCCGAAGAGGGCGGAAACCTCGATATTTCATAGTAGACTCGAATCTCGGTACTAGGGCATTCGGGGTGTTGGATTCTTATATCGCCTTTGTTTTCGGTCCGAGAAACAAGTCAACCAAGGTACGCCACAATAGACCACTAAATTTGACGACGTAAGGGTGGAGAACTTTACCTTGAGTAAATTTAGGAGCCATGTCCACTATTACCTCGTTTTCCTGCTCGTCCTCTTCCTTGGATGATTCTGGATCCGAAATGACAAATCGGCCGGTGTGTACGAGAACTTGTTTCTCTATGCGAGCACCGCGTGGGAGGGATGAAAGGACTGCATAGAGCGTCGGCGTCAGCTTCTTTGATCGTCATAGGATTAGCATACCCAAGGGACGAGAAACAAGACAACGCACCCCATCAACTGATTCCACGTTCTTCCGGACGTGATCCACGTCTGCTACATGGACGAGATAATATAGCGCAAGCTGGATCCAACCCCCCTCTCTACTGCCGTCTCTGGAAACGTCGTCCATGTCCGGCTCGGAGCTTGAGTCACTCCCACCGAACCCACCCTCACTGCCATCACCTAACCCAGAGTTTGGTGCCGCTCGAATAATGCGCGCTGTGTGCTGCAAGACCAGGGCTGTCTCAAGCGGAAGAGTGGAGGAAGTCGTGAGCGATTGGGAGGAAGCAGTCGAGGTGACCAAAGGTATTGGTAGAGTCAGGGAAGAAGGTATTAATCCGATCTGACCTGATATAAATGTATAGGGTGGTATCTGTACATCGAATACAGTCGTTCGGACAAAGTGGGATCACCGGTGCAAGGGAAAATTCACGTACACTGATAGCCTGTGAATAAGGACCTATGTTTGCAGGTGCCCAATAGCTCAAGCTCTGGACGTGAAGAGCTTTTCTGGTTCCTGTTTCTCCTTTCATACCCTTTGTGGCCATCTTGGTATCCAGTGTTCCATTCAGTTCACCAACCCATGCCAAACAATCCAGCCCAATGCCCACCCCTCCAACACCTACGCAAGCTCTTGCAGGCGGCGATGCACCAAAAAAGGATGTATAGGCTGTATTGGCGGAAGAGAACGTTGACCCATGGAGATCTGGAAGGAGGAGCGTAATGATCGCTGAGGCTGGGAGGAGTTCCGAATGTGCAGGTGAAGTGTCAGCCAGCAAGCCTGGTTGAAATTATTGGGAGTAATGCGACGGTGACCAGTCTTTACGCACTTTGAAGTAGCTCAAAGCAACACGTAACTTCCTCTCCGACGCTCAAAGGGCGCGGATGAGATGTTGGGAGGTGGACGTTCCCGATCGCAATCCATGGGCCAATGCGGCGGACAGATGGCCCAAGTCTGAGTGGCATATGCAGGTGCAAATGATTAGTTCCAGAGGTTGATTCCAACGTTGCGCCATGAAGAGACTTCTCCACATTTCTACGCAACATTTCAAATGGATGTTCGAGTAAGGGAGGGGTAAGGATATCGAAACTTGGAGTATGCTCTTTCTTGACCAGTAGCGCATGTTTGATTCGCAGATAAGCTACAGGCGCGACGTCGCTTTGGTCCACTGCCACGACCTCTTTCACCATAATATCGATGCGACTCTTGAATAGCGGGCTGTCGGTAGTGAATGTCTCGTATTCCCCTCCCTCTCCGCACGGGTGTGTACCGAATTTCTGATGAAGTGACACGAGTTTGGGTTGCATAGACGACAGTGGTCTTGCGAGATCAGATGGAGTAAGTCCTGCCCCAGCGATTTTGATAAGGATGGCATTTAAACCTGAAGATATCATTTCAGAGAGGAGAGAGGTCTGATTGCGTTGCCAAAGGTAGGCAAGAGGCGTTAGTGAGAGGCGACGGCAACTATAAACGAATGAGTGAAGAAACGACGAAGAATTAGGTTACAGACACATGTTCTACGCGTACACGTTGATAGTTTGAGAGGATGGCGCCAACAGAGACGGCTTGTATGTCTGGATGGTGTTCCTGGGACACGAATTAGGCACAGGGAGATGAACACAATAGCAGACAAACCAAGACATGACAGAGCAGTACATAGAGGTCCTCTGTCTCATCTCCGGCGATGCCGCCGCCGCCAGCGGATTTGAGGCCATACTCTACGGCCTGGTCTACCGGATTGCCTCGTATTACACGTCTGTAGAGAGGTACGCCGAGAGCTTGTGCGACGAGCGCGATGGCATCCTGACCGACTGTCTGGTACATGTACGAGTCGATCTCATCTAGCAGCTGGTAAGTGCACGAGGGAGGTTTGTGAGGGATGAACGCACCCTTTCCGGAGTGAGGAGACAGCGTCGCTGCAGCTAGGAGCTGGTGGTGGTTGTGCTGGCAGTGTAATAGATTGAAACAACTGTCCTTGCCGCCGCTGAGCAGTGCGACGTACTTCATCCCAGGCCCGGGGTCGTTGTAGTTCGAGGCAAATGTATCTTATCGAGCCGACCCCCAAACGCGGGGTGCGACCTGCACGGTGGACCCTTTGCCTTTGCTCGACGTTGAGCTCGACGCTGTCCGCGATGCTCTCCGCCCACTACGCCGCGGGCAATTCGCCTGCTCACTCGCACCCTCAACACACCCCTCTCCACCCTGCCCTGTCCTCCCATCCAGGCCAGCAGGCACAGTATGGCCACCAGCAGCACGCCATTTCTTCACTCCTCCCTACCCCGCCTTCCTCGCCGCCAACAATTGGCATGCATCCAGTAGAGAACACGATATCCCTCCTCGAGTCTCTCGTTGCCTTCTATCACCAGGAGCGTATGTGGGTGTACCGCACCCGCGCTCAGCTCGAGATGGGCCTTCTCAATCCCATTTCCGATTCCCAATCTGATACCCCCGTCGATGCTGAGCTGCACGACGACCCCGACTCTCCGGGCCAGTTACAGACACAACCTGCTTCCTCTCTGGATTCCGTCAAGACGACGGAAAATACATCTCCCTCTCCACCGACGAAATGGATTAAGCGTAAAAAAGCCTTTAATTTGAGACTCGAGGGAATCTCCTCCGCACGCAGCATGTTCCCCACAATCGCACGCGGGGGGATCTTGAAGCATCCCCATCCCCATCTCCAACACCGTGCTCGACAGAGCTCAAATCTTAACCCGGCCTCTGTCCCAGCCTCTTCACAACAGCATGGGTCGACCCCAGTCGCACTCCACCCACACCCGTCCGCATCGATGCCCTCGTCAAATACTCCTGTATCAATCTATCCTCCCATGGCAATGAACACGACGACGACATTGACGTCTCCATGTCTCTCCCACCCTTCATTCCAATTCTCAACGACAGCCAATCAGCAGCCTCTCGCCCCTGGGCCAGCGACATCTCGATACGTTTCCACGCCTGCTCACCATACGGTCCAGCCGCCTCAGTTACATCCAACACACACAAGCCCGTTCGTTCTCGGTGCTGGGGGTCGTGAGCCCACTGTCCAAATACTGGAAATGTTTGAACGAATGATGCAGGCCCGCATGGAGAGCTGTGAACGGATGACAAGAATGGTAAGGGAGGCGAACAAGCCTGGGGGTATTGGTACTGGTGGGACGGGTGCTGTGGGAGGGGTTAGTCTTGGGAGCGTTGGCGGACCGGTCGGCGGGTTTGGTGGGCCAGTTGGGTTACCTGTGGGTGTTGGGCCGCAGGAGGTAGTGGGAAGCTATGCACACGTCCAAGCTACTGCGCAAGGAGGGAGCCCGGAGATGGTGTCCACGCAGACACCCGGGCAGCAGGGATTTATGGGATAATGTTTGATCAATATTAGCGTGGATCATATTTTGTTCTGGGAATGGCAGTGTTGGCGTGGCGTGACGGTCGACGTGCTGTACATACTTCACCCTTCACGGCCTCAACTAGCACTGTCATGTCTGCCCGATATGCCCCCATCCCAAATCCACGCACCGACCCGGACGCCGACAACGAGCTCGACGCTGCCTTTGATGACCCCGACGACGACCTCGACGACTTCGACCTCGACGACGAATCCCGTCCTTTGAACCCTCACTCATCGGAATCCCGCCCATCAGCAGCGCACAACACCAACGTCACCCTCGCTTATGATTTCAACACCCCCGTCGCAGACTGGGACCAACCCCCACCTGGCTCACCGCCCCCAGCGACATCCCTCGCTCTCCCAAACTCTATAGGTAATTCCAATGGAATCATACCCAGTTTCGCACACGGGATGCCCCCCCACGCACCAACCAGCTGGTGGAGACATGCTGCTGCTTTCTTGCCACACCTTGGTCAATCCAGATTATCTGGCAGACCTCGAGTAATAGGCGGAGGTGAATCCAATGACGGCGTATTCAGTAACGTTAGTGCGAAACCCTCAACTACCGGGACCCGTGTGCAGGACGGTCGGTTTCATCGTTGCTGTACCAATGCTTCGTTATCCTCACTTATTCTCGTTACAGGTGATAGTATCTACATAGTTCCCGAAGAATCCTCTTCATCAGCGCCACCATCCTATGCAGCCGCCCAGGCGGACGCAGCACCGCCATACCACACTTCACTCGTTCTCCTCCCTCCTTCCTCTATTTATGACGCCAATCCCCTTTCTGGCCCACCGACCCAAGGTTCGGTCATTGTCGACTCCTTGCCCACAGGCACCCTGTTTGCCTTCCTTTGGAACACACTCGTCAGCACTACCTTCCAGTTCGTCGGGTTCGTATTGACTTGGGTCATGCATACCACACATGCTGCCAAATTCGGGAGTCGTGCAGGCCTTGGTATCACCCTGATCCAATGGGGCTTTGCGCTACGTGCCAGGCTCGACGACGCCATGAATGCTGGCACGGGTACATGGGAGGACGGTACTATGCTCACGTTCGCTAGCACTCAAGAAGCTGAGGATTACTACAACAATATCGCGCTGTTCGGTAACGGCACTCTTCCTGCTGCCACCACACAATCCATACCCGCACAAGGCGACAGCCAATGGGGTAGTTCGTTCCTGACCGGCCCACTCGCGACCGAAGGGCTCTCGTTCTTCCTGATGACCATTGGTTGGTTCCTGCTCCTAACCTCCACGCTTGGGTTCTGGCGCGTCAAGCGATGGGAACGATCCATCTTGGCTTCTCATACATCCAATTCCCCCTCTTCAAGGAGTCATGTCAGAACCCAGTCAGAGATCGCAGACGAGGAAGAAAGTAGACGTCAGTCCTTCTTTGAGCGCATCGGTCTGTCCCGCTACCTAAATCGTCAGCAACCATCCGAGCTTGATGGAGGCATTGGCGTTACGTCTGACTCTACCCTCGTTTCTGCTGAGGACGGTAGAGGCTCTGGCCAACAACAACAGAGTGGTACCCCATGGTATTCCGACCCAGAGCGTGCGAGGAGAGCCAGGGAAGCGGTCGCAAGGGAGCAGAGACTTTGTGAAGACTTGAGGGCTGCAGGGTTGTTGTGAATGGTCATATACCCCCTGCTATCATCATCCTGGTAGCATTCGGGAAGAACAACCCTCCCGCGTGAGGTGGCGAGAGGGCCATCCATATTGTTTTATACACTAATCATTACTTTCTGTTGGAGGGGATTGACTGACTACTCGTTACATCCTTCTACAAATCTACTTTGCTTGACAGACCCGCCTAACGTTAGAACAGGCTTATTTGGGCATTCCTTTACTGACAGCACAAATATATTTATCGTTACAGAACCCAGTAAACTTGACTCTTGATAACATTTTCTACTGCCAACTTTGCAGGCTACTCTTTTATGGTCGCTTCTTCAAGAATACCTCCACGTTGAATTCTAGTGCTGAACAGGGGTAGTTGATCTCAAAACTAACCAACACAGAGGGATGCAGCACGCCGAGAGTACCTATCACTATGTCCCTGGACATGGCTGCTTCTGTGATGTTGTTGAAGGTCGCCTGGATAGCTGGAGGAGAGCGATAGCAGATTGTCGCAGCACGACCAGGGAAGTAGGCTGGATCTATAAAGAACCGCGTTTACATCCCATGTTCTCTCCCATCTAAGAAAGCAGCAAGCGACTAACCGTCCCCTTCAACGAGGTAATAACCACGCGGTTTGTCCGTGTCCCCTCTAGTGATCCTAGGCACCTCCAGCATCTTCATAGCCCTGTCCAGCAGTCCATGCACAACCTCGAACCCGGCGGACTTGCTACACCAAACAGCAGCGGCATGTCTCTCGTTCCTTGCCTGGCGCTCTCTGGTGGTGTCCTTGAACACAACATCGGAGAGTTCGAAGAGCTGAATGGGTAAGGGGTGGGATCGATTTTCTCGGATGGTCTTGAGAAGGCCCGGTAGAAGAGAGGTTCGTACAACCTGGAATTCGAGCGTTTTTGGGTTGGCAATCTTGACGGCGAAATCGCCCGGATCTGGACGATTCATCAAGTCAAAGTTTTCTTCATGCGAGCACTGCCCATGTCATCATGATCAGTTCTACACTCCTTCGAAAACGAAAGTGAAAGAGTGTACCAGAATAAGTGGCAGCCCTTCCACCCATCCCGCCATCGCCCATTCCCTTCGGATGACGTCTACGAGCCTTGAGACCTCCAAAGGCTGTGCAACCGTACTCGTATGTGGGAAGATGTCAGGAAGATTGTTGAAGCCATAAGCAACCGCCACATCCTCCACGATGTCCACCTCATGGAAGATATCTGGGCGAGTGCAAGGAACGGTAACAGCAATCTCATCAGAGCCAGGGGATAGATTTGGGGTATGAGACATGCGAATGAGGAGCTCAGCGATAGAGGCAGTAGAGAGGGAGAGGGATGTGCAGGAGTTGATAAAAGATGCGCGTGCCATGACTATCCTTGGTGCAATGTCCGGCGAAATACGCGTCGATCCATCTGGAAATATGATCTTGCACGGTTCGATCCTGTAATAGATGCGTCAGCGCTCTAACCATAGGTATATGCCGGAACCTCTGAAGATATACGAGGATACTGAACGTACGTGAAGGGCTCTTCGCAATACTCTGAAAACATGGTTGCGACAATATTGACGACAATCTGAAGCTTTGTCTCGTCGGTGGATGTAACATCTATGAAGACATTCCGTGTATTGAGCGTAATTCTACTGCGTTCAGAGTTGATGATCGGAGGGAAAGAGAGGACGCGATCTTGATGGTCGTATATGATCGGATAGACGGGTGCATCACGGATGATTGGGAGGTACTTTGAAAGATGTTTGTCGCTCTGCGAAGTATAAAGTATGACCATCAAATCAATGAAGACCATTGTCTCCCTGGTCATGGAAGTACCTCGTAAAGCGTCATCAGCTCTTTGGCAGTATACGCCTCCTTCTTTGAGAGTGGAACAAACTTGATTGCTTCTGGATCTTTGGCCTCGTACCTGAATGGAGGCTCGAGAGTGTCGAGGTCGTGTGTGCCGATGGCGACCAGCCAGCGCCGTCGTCCGATATTCTGATGAAGCTTATCTTGAAGGTCGATGAAGGATGCATAGGAACGAGGGGTGAACTTCAAATTACGGAGAATAGCGCAAGCAAACAGCGGACGGACGCGTTGGGTCTGATGATCGGATCGATTAGGTGAAAACATCAAATCATCACGCGGAGCTAGCTAGCGGACGTACGTCTGGATGGACATTGACTGTGAGAAGGTTGTCTTGTCCACCAGGGGGGTAGACGAGTCTGTATTGTGGGGATTCTGCTTTACCCAAAAAGACATTGAGTACACGGGATATGCCTTCTATGCAAAGGAGATCATATCTTTGGAAAGCTGATCAAGTGGGACTGGACACGGGTGATGATACGACAAACCTATTGGCAGGTACTTCGATTTTTAGTTGCTGGAAGGTTAGAATAAGAAACAAGCGATATGTCAGTTGGATGTTTACACACCGGCCTTTCCGCAGGAAGGCCCTGCTTGATCGCCTCTTCTACAGCCTCAGTCGTCTGCGATCGCGGGTGATGAGCCTTATATTTCTGATTGTAAGGGCACTGAAGGTACACACATCCTCATCTAGCTCGAGACCATATTCGAAGCATAATCTATCAAACTCCTCCGTGGCTAGGAAGACGTACAATCAATGGTTGATGGAGGCACCCCAGGCAATAAACACTCACTATATTCCCTTCCGAGCCTTTCGAAAAGATCGGCCTTGTCTACGGCAATGGTGGGCATTGTGATTGAGCTGGATTGAGTTGGAGTCAAAACCAGGTGGCAGTGTCCCCCGGATACCCCCTCCTCGACGTGTCACACAGCGAGCGTGCAGGCCGTACTGACGAGCACGATGTACTTTTCTCCCTTTATCACACTGCTCCTTATCTCCTTCGCGAATGCACAGAGCGAATCCGAACCAATTCGCGTCCGGCATCGCGTCGTTCACCCAGACCTTCCCATAACACCTTGGTCTGAGCTCGGAACGGTCGCTCTTCCATCCTTGCATTCTATTTCTTCCTTTGGATCTCCTGCAGCGCTCATCCCATCCGACACTCTCCTTGATGACCTTGCCCAGTTTGCGGAGTCAGTGAACCCCACGATTGAAGGCGCAATGTACCAAGTTTCACTTGAGCGACCCGGTGTGACAGACGATGTATGGCCAACCTCTGTTGTGAAAGCGGTAAGTCCTACCAACCCCTCTGAACCTCTCACCAGCTTATGCACGGTCCGACCAGTGTCACCTACCTCGATCCACTTCTGCGCACCTCACCATTCATTTCTCTCCCTTCGGCCTTCCGTATGCCGTTGATTGCTTTGTCTCTCCAGTTCCCCACGACGGCTTGTGCCCTATTCCAGACACGAGCAAGTCCTATCCCGCACTGAATACAACCATTGCACTTATGTCACCGCGTCAGCCACCGCGGCACGTTCTTTTTCCAATGTACATCCCATCATTTCTGATGTGCTGCTAGACCCGAACTGCGCACGCCGCCTCCACTAACAGCGGAGGGTGAGCCGGTACCATCATCACCCGAGAAGAGCTTCTTGCAAAAATACTGGATATACATGGTCATAATACTCGGTGTCCTTTGTAAGTCGCATCTCCAAGCCAGTTTTTTCGCGTTTCAGACGGTTGATCATGCTCTGGTAGTGATTTCAGGGCCAATAGACGAACCCGCAGGGAACGGTGGAGGCCAGAGTGGAAGATGAATATAGGCACAAGTGAACACTGGAAGTTGAAGTTGAGCCTCGAGGACATCGAGACATCAGTAGTTTCCGCCATCTCCTTGGCGTATCGACTAAAAATACTAGTGTAACATGCTCAGCTGATAGACTCAACTCACCTCGGAGTATCGCACGAAACTCGCAGGCATATCTTGTCCGTTCACACAGGCCTTGACACTGCATCTCAGCTTCCTTCCTTGCCTTTCATCGTTGCTCTTTGCATACAAGCGATGTCAATTTTTATCCGTCCTGTGACCAAGGAGGACGAGGCGGCACTCTCCAAGATTTGTTTGGAGACATCCGAGGCTGGCAAATCTGGGAGGGACGTCCACAACTACCCGTCACTCCCGGGTGAAGTCTACGCCCTTCCTTACGTCAATGTCCCTGATTGTGTGTGGGGCTTCGTTCTCGTCGAGAAACCAGCCGAGGCCTCCCCTCCTTCAGACGAGTCTGTTGTGGGTTATACCCTGGGTGCATTAGACTCTCGTGCGTTTGAGGCAGCCACCACACAAACCTGGTGGCCGCCTCTCAGGGCAATATACGCAGAGGGGCCCCTTGCTGCGCCCCAGCCAACAGAGGCTGACAGGAGATACATCAAGAACATCATGAATTTCCCTCCTGCATCAGAGGCCCAGATTGCGTTCTCTCCAGCGCATTTGCACATTGATATCTTGGAATCACATCAAAGGAAAGGGTGGGGAAGGAAGTTGATCGGGACAGCCATCAGACATTTGAAGGAGAAAGGGTTAAAAGCTGTTTGGCTCGGGATGGATCCTCGAAACAAGGTAGCCGCCTTGTTTTATGAAAGGCTTGGGTTCCATACGTTCGATGGTGCCCCCGTTGGCGTGTTGGGGATTACAGTCGAGGAATGGGAGAATAGATGGGAGGACGGGTTGGAGAAATGAAGCCAGGGAGGCGGGCTTACATGCAATCCAATCGACTGGATCACTCCTCGGTAATACTATGTCATATCAGTCGTGTGCTCGTAGTGACCGTGATGAACTCGAAGCACCAGGCAGGCGCTTTTTAATCAACTCCATTGGTACGTCTCTTGTCCGATGGCTTACACTCCGTTATCCTTGTGGAGGTTACCTCGTCACCGCTAATATACTTTTCGATATGGCGTATCTACCTCTGCAGATTTTGGCCAGCGAGCCGTGCACAACGCCATCGACACAGCGCGCGTGGGGTGTTCCAGAGAAAATGACGATGGTCCCGCCTTTCTCTATGGAATATATGTTCTCTAAAACGGATGTACGCCGACGCCTGTTAAACCAGTTGACGTCGATAATCCCAAAAAAGGGATCATGCTCTGGACAAGTTCTGGCAGATAATGGTGTTTTGGTCGAGTTCGAAATAGCGGTATGCTTATCTACGCACTCCAAGTCGTTCCCGGGCTTCCTCTGCAACGTTTCGTCAGGAATCCAGGTGATCTCTTACACTCGTTCAATACTCGAGGATGCCCAGAAATCCTTCCAGCTCTCAGAACGACGACCAGGCTGGTCCCGGTCAGGTTTCTTCGCCATTCACTAATAACCCTGCCCCGGTACGGTATGGACAGGGTGACACTGCCAGCGGGGAGCCAACGTATCCAGACGTAGGGCACCCCAGCTTCTCTCACATTCCGACTTTGCCTCCTCTCGCGCATAACATCCCACGTCTCGACAATCCACCTGTGGAATCCCCATCGACCGTCGTTGATGGCACGGATCAGGAAGCCTTGCGGCCCCAGGCAACTCCTGTCCAGAACGCCCGAAAACCATCTTATAGTTCTAGTTTGACACTGAACAACGGCGGTTCAGACGGAGAAGTTGGGGCGTTCACCAGAAAATTCGGGACGAAAAATCAAAATGATTACCTCGACGAAAAGCACGCACTTGCTTCACATCACCATCCGTATGACCTCCCTCCTCCGCAACCTGCGTATGACCCAAAGTCAGTCCCACGCCCGAAGCAACCAAACAAAGTCAACTTCGCACCAGAGATAAAATATAGAGGCGATGTCAACTTTGACACGGAAGCGCAGGCGCCCACCAGGCGAGATCACGAAGGCGACCTGGGAGATGTTGACATCGATGGCGAACCAAATTACTGCGAAATAAATGACAGAGATGGCAGGAACAAGGGGATACTTTCAAATTTGATCGAATTATATGGCGTTACCCCGGGAATGACCGGAATACCTCATTCTCGCTCCCAAGCCTACGAGGCGGTCGGGAAGTCGAGGCGTCCATCCTTCCGGCGGAACGACTCAGATGCTTCAGGTTCAGATACTTACTCTGATATCCTCGACCCCGACGATCCTCGTGTGACGCACATCACGAAGCGTTGCCTCGACGACTACGAAGATGAAAGGCGGAATATTCTCAGACAGATGGATTATCGTCAACGCAGGAAGGAGCAACAGAAGATTCGTATCGAGTTCAATGTTACTTGTGAGTTCCGCTAGTTACAGCTGTTCATATCTGATTGACCATTGCCTCATAGCTATCGTGAAGCGTCACCAATTTCTGCTCAAGCTCGCCCGTGCTTTGATGACATTTGGTGCACCGTCGCATCGTATAGAATCACAGCTTGTAGCTGCAGCCCGTATTCTCGAGATCAACGCCGAGTTCATCCATTTACCCAGCGTCATAATCTGCTGTTTCTCGGATAACGATACCATGACGTCCGAAACGCACTTCGTCAAGGGCGGAGGTGGCCTCGCTCTCGGAAATCTCCACAAAGTCCACCTCATCTACCGAACCGTTTTGCATGACGAAATCAGTGCCAGAAAGGCGACAGAACAACTAGACGAGCTCCTTTCTGCGGAGCCGTTATACTCGGTCTGGTTCCGATGTATCTTGAGTTTTTTCTTGTCGGTGCTCATCTGTCCATTGGCGTTCGGTGGCTCCTTCTTGGATATGTGGGTCGCCGGCGCTGGTGCTTCCATTCTGTGCTACCTTCAGCTCAATGTTGCAACGAAGTCGACCATGTATAACAATGTTTTTGAGTGAGTTACCCCTTAGTCTCTCGCCGGACTCGTGCTAAAAGCCGTGTTAGAATCACCACTGCTATGTTCATGTCCTTCACAGCTCGCGGGCTGAGCAGTATTCGTAGTCAAATATTTTGCTACGAGGCTATTTCATCCGCTGGTATCATCGGTATCCTTCCGGGATTCCTCATCCGTAAGTGAATGCGTCAGTCACCTGATAGGTATCATGCCTGCTAACCTCAAAAAAAATAGTGACTAGCTCCCTTGAACTGGCATCCAAGAACATCGTGTGCGGCAGTGTCAAGATGGTGTACGCCCTTATCTATACCCTCTTCCTGGGCTTTGGTCTGCAAATTGGATCAAACTTATACCTTCTCTTCGACCCTACGGCTAGACACCATCTTGCAACACTAGCAGCTAAGCTGTCTACCACCGTTACCCTGATTGGCACATTTGCACCCGATAACTCAACTGATGGCACACCACCAGCAATTGGCACGTTCACGTTCACCAATGCCACGAACGTTTACTTGGCGAACATTGTCGACGGATGTTACCGCCCACCTTCATTTGCATGGTTTATTCAACCCTTTCCCTGGTGGACACAATTCATAATCGTTCCCATCTTCTCTGTGCTATCGTCCCTCGCGAACTTACAGCCCTGGAAGTCGAAGGAGCTTCCCGTCATGGTCATCATTTCATGTGCATCGTATGCAACCAATAAGATCGCCAACCATTACATCTTCAATCGATCAGACATTGTTTCCGCTATCGGAGCGTTTACCGTGGGTTTACTCGGGAACATCTACTCGAGGAAGATGGGAGGTACGGCATTCACCTCTATGGTCACGGGTGTCCTGTTTTTGGTCCCAGTGAGTGTTCTGTCCCTCAAATTTGCTTTCGGACTGTTGCTATACTGGACGTTCTCGTATCTAGTCCGGCCTCTCCCAAGCAGGAGGTATCACAGCAAATGGGTCGGCGGTCGACGTTGGAACTGCTATGATCGCAGTTACGATTGGCATCACCGTTGGTCTGTTCATGAGTCAAGCCATCGTGTATATGTTTGGTTCTCGCAAGACCGCTGCAGTGTTCTCATTCTGATCTGAGATCCACTCCTGCATCGTAGATACAGACAAGTGCTCATTGATTGATATTATGAACCGCTGGTCGGTTCATTTACATAACAGAGACTATGGTCATAGATCTCATCCAAGAGTGACTATAGACAATACAACGAAGTCTTACATCTATTGGTTACCTCTAGCCCATCACGACAATTGTGGTATCACAATGTGAATCTGCATCTAGAACACGACAGCTGGTGCATTCTCCACACTCTCGATAGATGTCTTGTGCCCAACAAGAGTTCTGATATTGTTAATTCCATACCTTCAAACAAATTGATTTGAAAGGGTAGAGCTGCGGTTTTATGAGCACTTACCGAATCATTGTCGGCCTTTCAAGGCCGATACCCCAACCGTGCACGCGGACATCCTTTGGGAAGCCCATCGGTTCAAGCATCTCAGGGCGGAACATGCCACTGTTCCCGATTTCAACCCACTTTTGAAGCATGGGATGGAAAGCAAAGATCTCAAGTGATGGCTGCACCACGTAGTGCCAGTCAATGCATGGTCTTCCAAACGGTTTCATTGACACGAACCTCTGTGTACGGGTTGTATGCAGGTTTGAAACGGACCTCACTCATACCCATTTTTTTGAAGAACACTCGCATAAATCCTAGGGTCTTGTTTATGAACTCGAATAAACACAAACGGACACCATTGCAACTTACCGATGAGGTCCGCCAGCGTTAGATTTTTGTCGGCAACGACACCCTCTACTTGGTGGAATTCAGCCAAGTGTGTGGCATCCATAGTCTCGTTCCGGAATACTCTATCGATGCTGAACAACTTCGCCGGCCGGAAGCCATCTTCTCCAACTTGCAGCGAAATGGTGGACTTTAGCTCTTTGTTATCGTCGCCTATTTCTTCACCCCTGCACTTAGCAGCCAATTTGTAGAGCATTGAGGCTGATGAGGCAGTGGTGTGTGTCCGAAGGAGAAGCTTGTGAGATTCTTCATGTGACCAGGGTGTCCGATAACCGATCGACCCATACCCGCCTCGTTCGTGCACTTCAGCAACACGCTTGTAGTAGGCCTCGGGGGGTGGTAATGATGTCGAAGGATCTATCACAGGGATAAGACCAAAGCTATCAAAGGAGTGACAAAATACTTGCCAGAGAGATAGAAGGTATCTTGTAGCTCTCTTGCGGGATGAAGCTGGGGCACGAAGAGAGCATCAAAGCACCAAAAACCTGACTCGACAAAAG
>JBBPJY010000145.1:9613-32621 GCA_038088975.1 Xerocomus cyaneibrunnescens
CTCTTACTTAACAAAGCACTGTTCTCTCCTTGCTTAATGCTGGCAACACTGGTGAATCTATTTCCAAGAAAACTGGTGTCAGCCATTTTACCATATCCAAACTCTGCTCCAAAATGTGTTCTACCTTTCCCAAAGCTATTGGAGGTCAGCCTTTCAATTTTTCCTCTACCAACATCCATCACACTTAATACTTTATCACTTTTAGAAAGGCTGAAAATGCAGTCCAGGTGATCAAAGCTCTTACTAACATCATTAACAAACCTCTCTCTGCAAATACTGTTCATCATCACTTGAAGAAAGCTGGTATGAAGGCTGTAGTCAAGTCCAAGTGCCCCTTTCTCTTTGTGAGGCATCACAAAGATTGGATTATAGAGGATTGGAATAGAGTAATATGGTCTGATTAAACCAAAATCAATCACCTAGGGTCAGATGGATGTAAATGTGCATGAAAAAGAGCAGGTAAGGGGCTAAGTAATAGGTTGGTGAATGGTACCCTCAAGTATAGGGGAGGTTCTTTGATGATGTGGGGTTGTATGACATAGAAGGGAGTTGTGTCTGCTACCAAGATTGATGATAGGTTGAATGGAGACCTCTACCTCCAGATTTCAAAGGATGAACTCCAACAAACCCTAGAGTATGATGGCTTTATTTCTTTTGACATTATCTTTCAGCAAGATAATAATTCCAAACATACCTGCAAAAAAGTCAAGAAGTGGCAAGAATTCCAGACTATGGTCTGGCCTGCACAGTATCCTGACTTAAACCACCTTGAACATCTCTGAGGTTGGCTAAAAAGAAGGTTTGCAGAGCAAGAAAACCCTTCTAATGGAATTCATGAATTATGGGAAAGAGTTCAGGTGGAGTGGGAGGATACCAGTTGAGGAATGTCAAAAGTTAATTGAGAGCATGCCTAGGAGGATTCAGGCAGTGTTTATGGCAAAATGAGGCTATACCAAGTACTAATAATGCCTTGAATTCAAAAGTAAAAAAAACCCTTTTTATGATATTGTTGTTTTAGAATGATCATATTTCACCAGCCTGTGAACTAAATCATGTGACCAAGGGGGCAATCATGTAGTCAAGAGTATGTACTATTTATGCTTCCACAAAAGCTAAGCGAAATTCTCACGCTGTTTGGCAGTATATGTCATACATTGTCAAAACTATGAACATGAAAAGGGTTTTTGGAGTCACTGTAAAGTCATCCTCCAGAATGTCAGAGTTGTCAGGAGGATCATTGTCAGGCTCTCCCAGATATCCAGGGTTGCCTTTGTTGCTAGGGGTGTGTAAATTTACAGGGAGCTCATTGCCATTATCTGTTAGCCCCTTGATATGCACACCAGGGGTAGAAGATTGCAGACAGGCACATGATTGGGTTGCAGATGTGTTATTCCACCTGCAAAGAAGCCGTTGAATTGATCAATGAGATCAGGACCGCAGTGATTGCTGCTGAAGATGTTGAGGAGGTTATAGTGGGGGAAGATAGGAGGATTTACAATCACTCTGATGTGGAATATTGTGATATGAGTAGCATTGGTGGCCATGATGGGGAATCCTTTGCAAGATGGAGTTCAAATATATTGTTAAACTATGGTTGGACAAACCCTGATGCAACTCTGATGAACTAGAGTTGTGTTGGTTGGATGGGGCTTTGCTTCACCTTATGTGGTATGCCATTGCAAGGGATTTGGTGCCCTGAATTTATGGATGGATGGTCAGAAGTCAGAGGGTGGGTCAAAGATAGTTGTGCAGCAACTTAGAGGACTGAGGTTGAATGAGGAGAACATCAAGTTATGTTGATATTCAAACTGAGTAGTATAAAGTGGAAAACTACAGAGTTTATATATGGAGGAGAATTGGATGTTTAAGTCTGGAGTCAGAATGAAGTAAGTACCAGAGGAGTCAGCAGATGAGTAATACAGAATATCAGAAGATGAGTAATCTTAGAGTAATAGAGAACAGGTGATACTGGATTATTACTTCAAAGCTGTGCTCCAAGGTAAGCATAGGTGTCAGAGTCTGAGTAATCAGGAATGGAGCATAAAGGTGAGTAATAGTGTTTAGAGATGAAGAGCAGAGTCAGAATCATTTACTAAAGTAATAGTCCAAGTAAAGTATCTTCAGAGAGACAGAAAAACAGACTGGAGATAGTAGTGGAGTTATTCTGGAATGACTAAAGATGGACTTGTGAATCTGAGATATGATACTTTTCCTTCATGTCCCTACCTTCACCCTCTTAGTCCTGTCTCCAAAATATGAGGACCAGACCTGTACAAGGATATAACACATAAGTCCTATGCTGATATCCTTGCTGAGTTTTCCATTCTTCACTTCTTCCATCAGGCTTCCAGTCCCCCTGCATAGCTATATAACTCCTTCTATCCTCAGTAGCTCCTTGGTTTCTTCAATTGGACTTCATTTGGAGTTCCCATGTTACAATTTAGAATCAGGCATTGCCACTCCCTAGTGAAATGGGAGTACTTCTTTCTTTTACCTTACTATTGTTCTTCCCAGTTGACCTGCCTCTTTTTCCACCTAATTCTTATCTCTTTCTCCTCAGACTATCATCTTCTCTCATCATAACTCTTTCTTGGTGATGATGTGTCCCCTTACTCATACATAGAATGTTCTAGCATTTTTCTTTTTATTAGTCATCTCTTTTTTACCTTTATATATAAATCCTCATCAGGTTTCCTTAAGCTAGTTCTATGTAATATCAGTGATGGTTTTAGCATCCAGACTTGTCTGGGTAATCTGAGCCTTGCCTTGGTTCAAGACTAGAAGTTGCCACACTTCTATATATTTCCATCATTCACATTCTGGCTAGAGTTGTCACTCAGCATTGACATCTCAAATGTTCCTGATAACCACTCTTCTAATTTGATAAGGAGCCTCAAGAACTCAACTCAGAAAAGTATGGTACACACACTTGGACACTAGTTGCTCTTGTTGAAAAAATGAAGATATTGGTGTTTGTACAAAGGTGGAGTGGAAACCTATACCTCAGTAGATGTTCAATTGATTGATATTAGGAGTACTACCTATTAGAACTATGATAGATTAGTATAGTAGTAAATGCCTATGAAGGTAGGGCTTATTCTCAGTAGATGTCAAGCTACAAAGGAAATAAACTAGAGAACAGTAGGAACTGTGTTTGCTCTGCACTTATGTAATGATTTCCTGGACAAAGTTAATGCATGCTGGTCAAGTTTACAATGGCTCCATCTTACACAAAACTTTAAACTGCAGATGCTATGCCTGGTATGTCCACCTTTCTATAGTGCAATCATGCACTTTGTTGATTTGCCAACCCTTGGTCCATCCATGTAAAGCAGATACATGTATGCAGACACAATGAAAGAGCACTCACCTGCTTGCTAGCTGTCACCTTTGTGTGCACATGGAAATGCCCTTAGGGGGTCCAAACAGTTGGAAAGTGAGACAATGGTATTGAGCTCTATTTATTGCAACTATGTAAGTAGCTATGTGGACAGGGAGAGGACTCAAGTTTTTGCCTTGTAGTACAAGGTGAAAACTTTATGCAATCCTATTTGGCAAGTTTTATACAAACAACAAAACTCTTTTTAAATGCCTGACATATAACTCAAGGTTGACCATGAGCATAAGAAACAGTTAGATGTTTTACCATTGTTTGTCAAATTTTAAAGTTGTTGATATGAGCATTCAGAAACCTCTGTCACAGACCAATGTGGTAAACATCAACTGTGTACAACTCTGAGGAAGAATTTTGTTCTGTATGTTCTGGTAACACTACTAATGAGAATGACACATGTACATATGTACATAGCAGAAGCACAGACAATGGCACTAATGTTGTCCATTTATGGCAGTCTGTGGTAGACCATTGATCCAAACATTTTGATGATTGACAGGCAAGGAATGAGCAATAAAATCATAGTCTGAATTTCAGGTGCAAATACAGTGGGTGATTATCAGGATAATCAATCATCACATCAGGTTGGCTCAGCTGCAATGATGTACAAGTCATAATTCCACTATCGTGATCCTTCCAACACCAGAGAATGAAGCCAAATATCTGAACAACAAAATATAACATTCTTGCAATGGTGAATGCAGCTTTAAAAAGAAATCATGCTGAAGACTGCTTAACCAAGGAGCAGATAGCTGAGGACAAAGCAATAAGGAATTTGGGGCGATCTTTCAGCTCTAAGCCAGCCGTAACGAAAGTATAAGCGGAATAGTGCGACTACGCCTTGGCCTGAAGCACGCCTCCAGGATGAAACACTCTGTAATGAAAGCCATCAGCAAGGTGGTGTGATAAATAGTGCAAGCTCGAGATGTACCGCTCCTTACTCGTCATCCTTTGGAATCGGAAGAAGCTATAATGAAAGCCACCAGAAAGATGGTGTGATAAATAGTGCAAGTTCGAGACGTACATCTGGATCCGCATCCAGAGCAACACGTTTCGCTAACTCACTGGTATCAAGGGGTGTCTAATGAAAAATCGACCCTGGTTCATGCACGGCAGATTAGAATGAGGACACACTGGAGAGGCAATCACGGCAGCCGCAGCTGCAAGAAGGAAGAGAACTGGAGAGAGCTGCATTGTTGTTATTCGCCTTGTGAAGTGTGCACAGTGGGTGTTTTGTCGAAATTCATGGCTTGGAGGGCCCCCTTTTATGCAGCTCGGAATTGCAAGGTATGGAAATGATGTGCGTTATTCACCCTTATGTGGAACTAGTAGTAACTGCCTGGAAACCATGTTGGCGTGTTTTAGAGCTCTGTCTCTCGCTTGTCGCTTGTAGCATTCGACCGTATCGCCATATATCGCTGTGGACTCAGTAACGCTCATCATCCACTGCTTTTGGTACTTGGTGTGTCATTTTTCCGGAATGCACTGGTCCGTACGGATTGTTTTGGGTGTGGTTACTTCATGTTGGGAATAACAATACAACCATTGCCGATTTGCTGACATTCCTACCCATGAGATCAATATTTTCTGAAACTGTGTGAATGGTCGATAGATGTCTATATAGTAGTCGTATATACGTTCTCGAATAAACTAAGCACAATTTCTTCGTTGTCACGGAAACCCATGGTTACGTGACGTGGTACAGCCTCACAGCATTAGCTGGAAGACGATCTGGCGCTTTTCAAACGAGACGCCGTCTGTCTCTAGTACGCCGCCCTGTGGGTAATGAAAGCACGTTTACGGTGTTTTCTACTGTGTTCAACGACCCGAAGGTGTAACGCTGATATAAGTAAACTATCCCTATATGATGCATGCTACTGACACAGTGACATGTATCGGTTACAGTGCTAGTAACCTCGCCGTGGGCTGAGAAAATGCAGCCTAGGTTAGAGAAGTCTCTCGTCTCAGGTGCAGCAAATTTGTCGATGACGGTTAGCCAGGTTTCATATGTCACCCAGGGTCCAGATCACACATGCACAGCCTGCTCAATGGGTAAATGTTTCAAAGTTTGAGTACACCACCATCCATGATTCAGATCCAGCCAAAGGGATGGAGTGCCGCATCACCTCGAGACAATGTCCTAAGGATCACTGTCCACGAAATCCTCAAGCGGAATTAGACTTCAAGTTACAGGTATGTCAGTCGTCCTCGACTATCCCCTTTGATATTTGTTGCGTAAACTGCCCTACAGTCCATGCTCCTTCCTCATCTCTCATCCCTGAGTCTTTGTTTTGTTTTTTCCAATGAGCACCCAGGGACTTGATATCATAGTTAGCCAACCTATGCCATCCCTGTCCAGACTCTGCAACTCTAGACAACAACGACATGGTCGTGATGGAAATAGGCACTTGATCGGGTCGGGGCGTGCGACTAGAGAGAACTAATTCAGTCGTGCACGATATGCAATATATTCACCAAGAGAGATCTAACTATATGTGAGTGAGTATCAAGTACATGGTGTAGGTATCAGTAACTCACCTCAGTCGTGCGCGATATGCAACGGACTGAGGCATCGAGTGCGAATGGTACATCCTATATACGAAAGGACACTATTGTGAGGTACAAGAGGGATAAAAGGTTGTGAGCTAGGTTCGTACGAGGGACACAGGAACAAAGGGTGATCAAAGGTGTGCAATGTGGTTGGATAGAATGCCCATGCAATCGTGTACTTGCGAGCGATGTCGCGCATTGGGCTGTGCGCGCACCAGTGGTCAATTCCGCGGTCACGGTGGCTGCGCGTGCGCTTGCTAATCCAACAGGTCGTTGGTAGGGCTGTGTTTCCAACGTCTACATGTATTATTCATCATCTACTGCATCACGTTTTAAGCAGTTTTCAGATCCAAATGCCAAGTACTAACGAATCTTTCCGACTCGCATATGAGTCGGCTGTCATGGATGTGCAGATTAATTGGCAGTATGTGATTGTGCCTAATCACGAGGTTTCAGAAATTTCATGTCTCTGGCGATAAAGGTACTACCTGTAGTACTTTAATTTGACTGAGCATGCTAAGCAGGGTCGGATTAGTAAAATTAGTTGAAATTAGTCAAAATTAGCTGAAATGAGTATCTTGTAAAATTCCTGATGCTAGTGGTGTTGCAAGACCCCCACTCGTGTGTTGCATGATGGACCGGCGGAGATGCACTTGGAAACGGGAATATCTTTCAAGACAGACAAGCAGAAGAGGAAACAAACATGCTTCATGCAAAATGGGGTAAATGGGGTGACAGCAGAAGTACATACTGTGTGCTGGCTGACACTCACAGTTTGGACTTGAGTCATTCACCCTGAGGCCCTATGCCTTCCACCATAAGCTCTGAAAGGTTTTCACCCACAGCTTAGCCTTTCACTTGCATTCTTTCACCTTCTGTTTTCAAAATTAGAGCCCAGTCACAGCTCTTTCAAATCAAATACAAAATATAGAAAATCTCAAAAGCCCATTTAAAAAGCATATAATAAATAACCCCAGAAAACATCATAAAACAAGAGAGTTTTTGTTCTCATCAAACCCTACAAACCAAACCAGTTTTCTTTCTTTTTTTTCTTTTCCTTTCCTTTTCAAGATATTTACCAGAAGTCTTCATTATAGTTTCCAGATAACTCCTATCGAGTTGTACAACAGTTTCTCCATTTAGTTTATAGGCACATTCCTTTCATTTCCATCCTTCTAAATGCAGCCTAGTTCTTATTTTCATTTCTGTTTCATAGCCAAGAGTCCAGACTAGTTTTAGACTTCATCTCAAGGCTTTCTTTAATCTCCACCTTAGTTCTCATGATGTAGTAGGTATAGCCTCAGGTTCCAGGCCTATGACATAGCTATGATGTAGTTAGTCTAGATCTACACGTTTTATTCTTTGTAAGTAGTATATATAGGCCTAGGAGTTTGTCAAGGACTCCTTAGTCTTGATATTTCATTTTCCTCTGAACCTGCACTTTGCAATTCTGGTCAATTCTTGTCAAGCTCAGACAATTGTGGAGACAGCACTTGGCCTCAGTTCTTCACACACTACTATTTTGAAACAGTCCCATCTGTCCCTTTGTCAGAACACTGCATCCTCAATCATTTTATTTGCCTGGCATGATGCATATAAGTGTAAGGCCCTGTCCACATAGCAGGTTTGTATCTTCAGCTAGGTAATTACTACACTTAGATGGTGACTGTTGGTTGTGCTGCCATCACTGGAGTTACATGTGCCCAGCAGCTGTGTAGTGCAACTCACAGCTGCCATCTGGCCGATAGTGAACACAATACAATATGATACAGGTCATGTTGGAATTATTGAGTACCTATGCTTTTATGTTTACATAAGCAAATAGTTACATCGGACTAGTAGCTACCTTAGGATACTTAGTGACTACAAGTATCCTGCAGTCTAACAGGTCAATGCTCCTGCCCTGGACTTGTATTGTACCATGATGGGATTTCCAATATTTGGTACATACCTGAACACTGTTCTAGATGTGAATCACAAACACTATGTATTGCTTATAATTTAGCTGAGGACAGAACTTGATATTTGTTCGAGAGTTTGTATGAGTGCAAAATCTTCAAGTGTACACATAGCATACTTGAATAAACATGAAATATAGGCTGCAAAAATTCGAGTAAAAACTTTAAATATTAACCCACATCTGGCAGCAAATAATTCTTCAAGTCTGAATAATTATGTGTAGATAAATTCCAAGTTAAGACCATTCTTTTGTCTAAACTTGAAGAGTTCTTCGTTGCCTGACGCGGGTTAATATTTCAAGTTTTTATTCAAGTTTTTTATCGCCTATATTTCAAGTCTATTTGAGTACTATCGACCGGACGGCAGCTGCCAGTTGCACTACACAGCCGCCCGGCGCGTGTAACTCCAGTGACGGCAGCACAACCGACTAAGCGTAGTAATTACTTAGCCGAAGATACAAACCTGCTATGTGGACAGGGCCTAAATTTGGACCAACGTCCTCAAGGCACAAGTCTGACCAAACAAACAAAGGACTCTATCTCAACGATGGCAGTAGACTCATAGAAATCATGGAATGTCATCCACTTCTGACAGACTGTGGCACCTTCTTATTCGCGTATTGTGCCTCAGTATCACGCGAGATTCGTCTAATATGGCTCAGACGTGATCCTGTGGGTGGGTGAGTCTACATGCTCCTGCTGACACTTCTGTTGGATTAGCAAGCGCACGCGCAGCCACCGCGACCGGCGGAATTGACCACTGGTGCGCGCACAGCCCGATGCGCGACATCGCTCACAGGTACAGGATCGCATGGACATTCTATTCAACCATGTCGCATCCCTTTTTGATTACCCTTTTGTTCCTGTGTTTCACTTATGAACCTAGCTCACAACCCTTATTCCCCTTGTACCTCACGGTAGTGTCCTACCGTATATAAGATGTACCGTTCGTACTCGAACACCTCAGTCCGTTGCATACCGCGCACGACTGAAGTGAGTTACTAACATTCATATGACCTACTAGAAGCTTACTCGTACATAGTTAGTTCTCTCTAGGTGAATATATAGTCCGTTGTACCGCACACGACTGAGTTTCTTTGCTAGTCGCGTGCCCCTCTCCGATCCAGTGCCTATTTCCATCAACTTCTAGGTCGTGTTTGCAGCCGTCCTCGGCGACGTGGTGGGTTTGGGTGCTCTGTCAGTCATCTTGAGTCACTGGGAGGTAGTGTGTACACCTCAAGTACGTCCGTTACCAAGCGCTTGCGCCGTCTGTGCTGACTCGCCTTGATCTCAGCTAGCAGTCGCGTTCTGACTCGTTTCGAGTCGCACCGTGTGCCACTCATTGCGCCCACCTTTATCTATCGTATCCAACCCAGACGCCAGGCCCTCGACCTTGATGTAGTGCATGCGTCCCGTAGACGCGCTTGTTCCTATTGTTTCTGGGGCGTTCTTGAACACCGTGTAAGTCGCCTGGTACGTCCACTTCGCCACCTGACTCGTCTGGTTCACCTGGAGCTCCTCTAGGTGAGTTCTCTTCCTCCCCTGACTCCAACTGTTCTCTAACACTTTCTGACACGTTCTCCAGCTTTTACTGTCTGTTCCTGGTGTCCTTGTCGCTTCTCAGCACTCCTGATGCGTGCGCTTCAGCGCCCATCTTGCAGCGCTGATCTCGAGTTCGTCTGGGTAGGTACTCCTCCACGCTCCACTCTGATCGTTCCGAGGCGTGTTCTAATGCGTTCGACAGCTTCTTCTGCCACTTCCTAGCGTCCTTGTCATTCTCCAATGCTCTCGTGCGCCTACTTTATTGCTGGTAAGTTTACCTTCAATGACTGTAGATGTATTCTACCCCTCAAGCTTGAGGTTCGTGGCACTGTCGTGCGGTTTCGGCAGCGTGGGTGTCGTCTGGTGCGTCCTCTGGCTGCTCTGGACGCTGACTTGACTGTGCTATAACCAACGACCTCAGCATTGTTGGACTAAGGCACACTGGTATCAGCTATAGGTAGTGTTACGTCAACATCTGTCAATGTACCAAGCGGATGAACGTCTCACCTCAGCCGTCGCAATATGGACTGAAGGAGAGAAAAGAGGAAGAACGAGAAAATTTTAGTAGACGGTATCGCATCACGTGTGGTGTCCAAATGTCGAACAACAAGAACGGAAGTGGTATCGAGCTGTATGAATTTGGTGTCGAGAAGTCTGGACCAATTTACCCTGTTTCGGGCGTCACCAACAAGCATGTCTCCTGGCGAGCCACCACTGGCGCCGTTCGTTGCGACATCACTATCTGCCATCTTCTCCACCTGCATGGACATCTCCAGGGACCTCGACATCATCCGTATCCGATCTGTCCGTCACCTCTGCGCTGCGGTCCCGTGCTTCACTAACTGGACGTGCAGCCTTAAATACGTCATCGTCTTTTGTGCTGCCATCATTGTCCTCCACCTCCCACTGGGAATAATCAGGTGTAACGTTGTCATTTCCCGACTCCAGTCGTATGCCCGCATCGGAGGCTCGACCATTGCGTCTGTGTGACCTCCCTGTGCGCTCAATTCATTTGTGCTACTTGTCAGTTCAGTGCTAGCGTGGTGGCACCCTGGGTTATCTACATGGCCTGCTAGTACGTCCTGACCTTCACTGTATGCGTTCTGACCCATCTCATACCTGGTCGACTCATCTAGTCGACCTTCTACGATGACGTCCTCACATTTTGTACTACTACTCTACATATTCTGTGTACATAGGTAGACTCGAACCTTCCAACAAATCTGCTTTTTGATGTCGATGTTCGCTGCCCAAGGCTTGTCGAGCGTGAGACAGAGTTCTTTGTTTAGTCGGACCTGTGCTTTGAGGACATGGGTCGGCCAAGCCTCGACACTCACCGGACTGCGAATGTCACCCTGCTCTCCATAGGTTGGTGAAGGGATCGTGGTCTATGATCGAGTACTGTGCGCCTTTGCAAATTCGAGTGTGTCATCGACCCTTTCGTCCTCTTCGGGTATGTTTCCTGCTTTTCAGCTCTGCGTCGTCATGCCAGTCGCCGCGTTGAATTGGAGTAGGCCGACCTGTTTCTCTCCTGCTGTCCAATCGCTACATTCTAAGGGTACGGCCACCACTCACGGACCATTGTCTATATCCACGCAAGGACATTTCTGGCTATGCACTTCGCGGTTCGCTTGACCCCACCACCGACGTCGTTCGCAAAGGTCATACGCATATCGCAGGCCTGCAATAAATGCAGAATCAGAAAAGTAAAGGTAATGTCCTAACCTTTGATCCTAGACCCCATCGTCTCATACTACGCCCCCAGCGCACTCACTCCTTCCTCTCCCAACAATGGCGATCATCCCGTATGCGAATGGTGTCACATCTGTAGGCTGGCCTGTTATTATTCCCCTGAGCGCCGTACTCGTCAGTGGAGCAGGGCCACAGCAGAAGGGGGTGATGCGGTGCTAGATAGGAATTGTGGTCAACCTGTCTAGGCTCTCTTGCTGTCCTGCGACACACCCCGTTTAAAGGACACAGCCACCGCTCATGGACCGTTGTCTCACATTGTGGGAGCAGAGTTCCCTGATGACGGCCAGCGTACCAAAGGCATATGCGCCTCTACCAGTGTTCGTTGCTCCTCAACCACGAAGTCATGCAGTTTCTTGTAATGTACTCGAAACTACAGAACTATCACTCACGTGAGGGGGGCCATGAAAAAGAGACCAAGGACGATGTGTTGGGGCTGTGTTTCGAACCCTATCCTGATGAACTGCCTACGTTCCTGGTGGCTACTGCGTCTCTAGAGGCGACTGCAAATGTCGACCCAGCTGTAGCAGGGTCAGAGTATCACAAAGGTGTGGACGGTGCTCGGTACTCAATTTCTTTCTATGATCTGTCGTGTTCTCATCAAACCGGATCATTTTTTTGATGTACTCTCGGTTGGCTCGGAGATACACCTGAATCATGAAAGACGGTCTTCGTGTTTCGTGGACAGCGCAGAATCTCTAGATTGGTGAGTATCCATTCCATCCACAAAAAACAATCTTTGAATGTGGCCTCATATAGCACCCCCTCGACATCCTTTACTGCATCGCCCCTCACACAGTCACCAACAATGCCAACGAGCAGCTACCATAATTCATCCTTTACGCTCACTCCGTTCCTCCGGCTCTATGCGAACAGTTCACCTTATTCCTTCTTTAGGAGACGGGGCTGGACACAGACAACGCAGGGACCAAGTATGCGCGGTTTGGAGAGAGATCAAGGACGCACACGCGCGTTTGGGGGAGATATAGGGCTGTTTCTAGATTTGGACACTGTTCTGATCATGCTATGTCGTGGGACAGGGACCCAAGTGACACGTTTGGAGGTTTGTTCGTCTGTCTATCTGACCGTCCTGACCTATTTTGTCGGCGACTTGCGGTTTTTGGTGAGTTTTCTCTTTCCTTGGGCTCGAATTGCTTGATTGAGATGTGATTTTATGACAGCGCTCGGTTTGCCAAGACCTTTTTCACTCCGTTTTTGGGGGATCACGGACTCAGATAGTGTACTGCGGTGACAATTCGGACTACAGTTTGCTTGCATCATGCATATGTGGTCCCGGAACTTCGCCGTGGGCGCTACCTGTCACGTATCTTGACCATCGTACAACATGCAGAAAATACACGACGTGCCAGTGGTCTACAAGGAACCTTGTCAGGATCCCAGATCCTCCAACCCATGCATTGCAGAGTGCAATTTCTTCTAGCTATGGCCCTACCCTGAGCACACTGGTCAATCAGCAGCCCTGCAGCAATGCATGCAAATGATTGCATGGCCATATTCGCTGAGAAAAAGGCACAGCTGCCACAGTATAAGTTCGGCATGCAGGTCAACCCCTGGTGCGGCACTAACGGCCAATTCTTCGGATGTTCGTGCAGGTCCCTCATACGTGAAAGCTATTAGTAGGTTCAACGTGCCTTTCATTGAGGCGTGTGTCGTGCCATCAGCGTTGAAGAGCAAGGCAACAGTGGGGTCAGAAAGCTGAACTAAGACAAGCGAAGTGAAGGATATGGATACCAGTAATGAATTGATGCACGAGCATAGCATACAAACGACCAGATGACCAGACATCTATCTGGCGGGCGGGCACCCTGGATCCGCCAGTGATGGGATTGGGGCCTCTGTGAGGGACGTAGTCTTTCGCAACGCCGGAACTCTGCAAGTAGACGTCTGGCCAGAGGAGAGAAAACACACGTGGTTATCCATAAGATGGTATACCATTTTGTCGTGCTATCTGAAACCCGTACGCGGATCTGTGTATGGGGCCCGTATCTCGCTCTGTCGGTGCCATGGATATGGCAGACACTTGGGGCCTTGCGAAGTCGCACATTGGCAAGGAGGCAGGAGCAAGACGTGTCTGAAAGGTAGGAGCCTCATATCCGACTCAAAACGTGGCGTACTGGTGATTTCCTTCCGCCTCATCTGTTGTGCTGGCGTTCCCGTCTACGGCGATGCTCCGCCCCGCTTGCATGGGTCATCGACGCTCGCCTTCGTGTTCCTGGTCGAGGGTGGTCTTAAGGCTTTGGTGTAGTTGGGGTTCAGGAACGAGACATGGAGTTGTTAGTGGTGTCGGGGACTGACGGATTTATGCGAAGCCACCAGTTTTCTCCCCTTTAGTCGCGTGTTTGACGCGTCAGTGAGGGTGAGCCGATGAGAGATTTGTAGTCTACGATCGAACACGGTGCGCCTTTGCAAGTTCGAATGTCTCATTGACCCTTTTGTCTTGAGTCATGTTTTTCAGCATTGCGTCGTGGTGTCAGCCGTGCCACTCAGCCCAACCCTTCCTTACTCCACAGTTCGTAGTTCGTTTTATACGACAACTGGCTTCATTACCAAAGCGATGGATTATACGCACGCCGCAGGCCTGCGACAAGCGCAAACTCAGAAAGGTGGCGTGATAAATTCAAATCCTAGGCCCTTACGTCTCGTACTGTGTTCCTGCCATCAGGAATTTTACAAAGATCTAATTTGAGCTTATAACGGCTATTTTGACTCGTCGCGCAGTGCCGAGCACGCTAAGTGGGCAGTCGCTGCGAGGAAGCAGGATGGGTGGGCCATATGTGGGAGGTATGTCGGCGTGTTGACCCTGGTATGTGACCAGGGTCAGCTCGTGTATTTGCGTGCCTCTGTGTAATATCACCTTGCTTGCCAGTGGAGTGTGCCGGTAAGCCTTCACCCCGAGAGAACAATGGTGCATGACTGAAATTCCAACCAAGACAATATGGAGCAGTAGATACAAAAGCACAAATGTTATGGATGTATGGTCTAGGGGGAGGAAGTGTTCAAAAACAGCTCACAATCAGCGAAAGTTCAACAGGTCCTTGTAATCACTGCCTTCATTTCCAACGGTGGCACATTGCTGATGAGCCTGATGATGTTACTGAATTTTGGATAGTAGCCCCATCCTTCCTTGAGGATGGGGCCCAGAATCTTGCTGTTATTCATGTTGATAGTGTTCATGGTACTTACTTGATCCTGATTTTTGGAAGTGAGCAGATGCCTCCATGTCACTTTTTCTAATTCTCTGGATGTTTACCATGGATTTTATGTTAATCATCATGCTGACCACCATTCATTTGAACTAGCTTCATAGATTACATGTGTACATTGCCTGAATGTCAGCTGTCTACTACAGTATTCATGTTCTTTGGCAATCAGCATTGTTCTTTTGGGGTGAAGGTTTACTGGCACACTCTACTGGCAAGTGAGGTGACATTACACAGAGGTACACAAATACATGAGCCAACCCTGGTCACATACCAGGGTCAACATGTGTCAAATTAACAGGTCAGACTATTGAATCTCTGGATTCTCCATGCCAACTCTGGTTGGAGGAGGATGGTGAGTACTGAGGTGGAAGGGGTTAGTGGTGGAGGTGGACCAGAGGTCTGACAGAGGAAGTGGAAGGGGAGAACTTAATGAGGACATTGGCATAGGACTTATGAGTCATGCCCTTGAATAGGTCCAGGTCCTTGTATTTTGGAGATTGGACTAGAAGGATTGGGATAGGGACAGGAGGGAATGAGGAATGACAAGAAGGGGAGAATTTAGTTGATATTCATACTGAGGGATGGTACAGGATGTATGGAAGTTTATATACAGGCAATGTAAGGTGAAACAATGGTAGGCAAGGAGATGAAACATGTAAGTATCAAAGAGAAAGGAGCACATGGTGTGAAAAGGAAGCAGGGGAACATATGGAAGTGATACAATGGCAACTGACTCTGCATGGCACCTGTCAAATGTAAGGGATGACAAGTCCTGACATGCCTGGAACAAGATAGGGGTGCTCCAATGACAAGTGACAGAACTCCAAGACATGGGGCAGAGGAGCAGACAAGAACATGGATGTAGTGAGGGCAGAGATGGCTGGAGATGGTTTGGAGGGGGCAATATGGGGGTTGAAGGGTGGATATGAGAGTGCCTCCCCATTAGGGCTGAGCCTTTGAGGCACTGGTAAGCAGTAAGTCTAGTCCAGAGCCAATCTGAGGAGGCAGTCAAGTGTTATGCTAATGTATCAGCACTTCACTGAAACTCGAACTGAGACAGCTACACAAGGTGTGGCAACCTTGAGTCTTGAGTAGACACTCAGTCAGTTCACCCAGAATGACTGGAGGCAAAGAATTAGTGCTTGTATTGTGTAGAACTAGCTTGAAGTACAGGGAAGGTGGAACATGACTATATATACTAGAAGGAAATCTGATGACTAAGAAAAGGAAAAAGTGAGAATGTTTGATGTATGACTAAGGGGACATGTTACCACAAATAGAGAGATATGGTAAGAGGAGACATTGTTCACAGGTGAGAGTTAGAGAGAGGACATGACAGAGAGACAAAAAGAGAGAAAGGAGATGAAAATGTCAGCATACAATACAGGTAAAATAATGAGAAAAAGGGAAAAATGACTGATCCATGTCTCCAGATGTTGCAACATGAACAGACAGGTATGCAAGACTATAACAATACCCCACTCATATGCTTGCAGCCCAGCTGCAAAATGCCAAGCCCTAAACACAGTCAGGACCATCTGGATCTCCTGAGTTAAACACCACCTCATTGTCATCTTCATAGAGATGCTCTGGGAAGTCATTGAAGATGTGGCCAGAGTGTGAGCATAACATACAGCATCATCAAGGGCAGCAAGAAGCAGTGTGACCAGACCCATTACAATAGTCACAGTGTTGATGAAAGCACCAATACTGGGGATGGCCAGGAGCCCATTATAGACAGATGGGGCATTGGTACCTAGGACAGATGCTATGATGATGACCCTATTGGTGGCATTGATAACAAATTGGAGTGAGGGGGTCTAATGAGGGGGGGACTGGCATGGCCAATTCTGACTTGATAATCTGATCCTTGTTGTCAGTGAGACCTGTGCCAAGGAATGGTTGGGGGGGAGGAATGTGACAAGGGGGTGATGTTGTGATACAAGAGGCAAGGGTGGAAGAAGATGGTGTGGACCAAGATAGGGATGTGTGTGTGAGGTGAAGGGTGAGAGCAGATTCCCAATAAACCTCTTGTTGTTCCACAGAAAGGGATTTGAAGATTAGGTGGAGGATGAAGTAGATGGAAGATGGATCCAGACACATGACATACAAGTCAAATCCATGACAATGGAGGAGGTCCAGCACCTCTGTCCTGAGCCCATCTATGCCTGAGAACAGGGATTCTTTGAAGTGAACAGGGAGGTTTCAAGGGGTGGCTCTATGGCATAGGTTTTGTACAGTGAGAGATGGGTGAACATGCATACAAGATGTTGGGAGGTGATGTCCTTAACAAAGAGGGTGCTGCATTCCAAGGAGTAGAGTACAGTAGGAGAGAGAAGTACAGAGGTATATAATGTGCAGCAGGTGGCACCTGGAAGTAGAGAGGGGTTGACCTGTAAATGAAGAAGGGGGCACAGATAGGTAGAGGTAGAGCTAAGGGAGGAAGATGAGGAAGAGTGAGATTCAGACATGATGGGGTTGTTGATGAAAGTATTCAGGATGGTAGACAAGGAGGATGATGAAGGGGGTAAAGACAAGGAGGGTACAGGCTAGGGATATTAGTAGGGCTAGGAGGCACCAGGTCTGCAGTTCCATAATGATCATCATGATAGATGATGTAGTTTATAGTTCTTTAGTAAAGGTGCTGCATTGATGAGATTGGATGGCAGTTCCCAGATGTTCTTGGAAGAAGAATATCCCCACCATTTGATCAAGAACTTCTGTTAGGATCCCATTCCTCAGTGGCTGAGTATTGCCTCCACTTCATATTGCTCTTCATCATTGATTAGGTCTGGTGGAGAAAGGAGGAAGTTTGGGCCATGTTCCTGGGTTTCATGAAAGGGGGTGAGCAGGGAGGCATGGAAGACATTATGGATTTTCCAAGTGGGGGATAGTTTGAGTTGATAGGCTACTAGGGAGAGGACTTTGGTGATCTTGAAGGATCCTTCTCATTTTGGAGGAAGGGGTAGTGAAGCTTGAAATTGGTTGCTTCAAGCCACACCTTATCTCCCACATTCCAGGGGTGTAACTTAGCCATGATGTGGCATTTCATATGATGGTGTGCCTTGTGATGGGCAGAGAGGGCTTTATCTCGGGCTTTATCCAGAAGTGTTAGTCAGTTGGAGAGCACAGGTAGGAAGGTCTTTCCAAAAGAGGGGTAAGCTTGTGGTTCATATCCCATCATGAGAAAGAATGGGGATTGTTTGGTGGATGAGTGAGCAGTGGAGTTGTGAGAGAATTCAGCCATAGGGAGGAGGGATGGCCATTGTTTGGGGTGACCTTGGCAGAACAGGCAGAGATACATTTCCAATTCTTGGTTGAGTCATTCAGTTTGTCCATCTGTCTGTAAATGATAGGTGAAGGATAGTTTTAGATCATATTGGAGCAGGCAGGCTAATTTCCTGGCAAATGCCAAGGCAAATTATGGGCTGTGGTCAGAGATACAGGAGTCATGGAGGCTGAAACAGGAGAATACATGATTGAAGAAAAGTTGGGCAGTTTCTGTGGCATCAATGGTTTTAGAGCAAGGGATGAGAATCACCCCCTTAGTAAGACCATGGTCAACCACGACCAGTACTGAGTCTACAGATTTCACTGGGGAGAGGCCTGAGATAAGGTCAATGGAGATTTGCTGGAATGGCTGGGTTGCAGTAAAGGAAAGGGGGGTCAGTGGTGGAATGGTTGGGTGTGTGTTAGTTTTGTGCTGTTGGCATGCAGCACACCCTCAAATATAATTCCAGATAAAGGTGGTAAGGCCAGGCCACCAAATATCTCAGGTGAGAAGGTGGTGGGTGCAGAACAGGCCTCCATAGCCTCCTGCTAGGGATTCATGGATACTTTTGATGAGGGTGGTCCAAGCATTCTCTGGAATGTACAGTTGGCTTTGGAAATATAACTTGCTATCTTGGAAGGACCAGTCTGATGA
The DNA here is from genome assembly GCA_038088975.1 of Xerocomus cyaneibrunnescens. Lineage (NCBI taxonomy): Eukaryota > Fungi > Basidiomycota > Agaricomycetes > Boletales > Boletaceae > Xerocomus > Xerocomus cyaneibrunnescens. The sequence goes on from JBBPJY010000145.1 coordinate 27,956, forward strand.
GGAGGATTGGTGAAAGAGGGAGGAGTTGTCAGCAAGAGTAATAAGGGCACAGGTGACTAGGAGGTTGGAGAAGAAGGAGAAGCAAATCTTGTCAGCAAGGGCAAGGTCAATGGTGGTGATGGTGGAGTGGAGGAAGATATTAGCATTGTTGTCTGTGGAGTGGATCAAATCTTTTCTCAAGAGGGCATCAGTGGGGCCCATGGTGGTTCCAGGGATGACCTCTCAGACAATGTCAAAGTCCTGGAGAAAGAGAGACCAGTGGTCTTGTCATTGAGAGAGTTTGTGGAGAGCTTTGTACTATGACAAGTTCATGTGATTAGTCATAATGGTAACTGGGTGTGGTGCACCTTGTAGATAGTGGTGCCAGGTGGTGAGGGCTTCAATTACAACAAGGAGTTCTCAGTCATAGATGTCATAGTTGTGCTGTGCATTAGAGAGGGTGGAGGAGAGATACACACATGGATGGAGGTTGCCATTGGCATCTGGCTGCATAAGTATAGCACTTACCACATGTAGTGAGGTGTCTAACATGATAGTAAAGGGTTTGGCAAGGTTGGGGAGGAGCAGGATGAGTTCCTGTGTGAACAGGAATTGGAAGTGGTGGAAGGCAGATTCTTGAGTGGAGCCCTATATCCAGGGTTGTTTGACATGGGTGAGTAGGTTTAGGGGTTGGGCAAGGTTGGAGAAGTTTGGAATAAACTTGTGGTAAAAGTTACAAAATCCTAGGAAGGAGTGTACCCCTTTTATGGTGGTGGGGGGGTTCCATTTGGTACTCGCTTTGATCTTGACAGGGTCCATGTGCACTTTGCCCCCTCCAATGATCATGCTGAGGTATTCAATTTCAGAAGTTTTGAATGTGCATTTTGAGGGTTTAAGGATGAGTCTGTGGTCATGTAGTTGTTAAAGGACTAGTCTCATGCATTGGCAGTGGAGGTCAAGGTTGTCCTTGCTGGCAATACCCAAGTTGTCCATATAAATCTTTAACCACCCTTCTGTGCAGTAGTCAGCAAAAATGTGATTCATGAAGGCTTGGAAGGTGGGGGGATAGTTGCACATGCTGAAAAACATCACAGTTGGTTTGAAGAAATCCTCTGGGGTGATGAAGGCTGCCTTCCACTGGTCCTCTTCTTTGATGTGGATATTGTTGTAGCCCCATTATATATCAAATTTAGTAAAGATATTGCAATCTCTCATGTCATTGATGAGGTTGGATATGTGGGGGAGGGGATAGGTGTTCTTAACAGTGTGTTCATTGAGATAGCGGTAGTCTTGACAGGGTCCTGTCCTTCTTGGGCACAAAGAAGAAGGGGGAGGCTTGAGGAGATTTGGAAGGGATAATTCTCCCCATGGCCAGGTTTTTTGCTATGAATGCTTTATAGGCAGTCTGTTTTGCTGGAGAGAGAGAGTAGGTTGAAGGGATGGACACTTTTCCTAGGGTCCAATCAATCTTGGAATTGTGGGTGCAGAGCCAGGGCATTTCTAAGATGATTTGTGCTTGTCCAAGTTTCACAACCATAAGCTATAGGGCTCATTGATTGTGTTCCAGGTATAGGATTACTGTTACTTTTTTATGAATGGTTCTGGCAGAGTTCTTGGTTTCATCCACATTGTAGGCATTGAGAGGTTGAGGAAGGCATTAGACAGGGGGGTGGAAATCTTTGAGAAGGGATGGGTCAATAAAATTCCCTGTTATCCCACAGTCAATAAGGGCAGTAGTTTCAATGGTTTTTGCTCTATGAGAGAGTGTTACTGGGACTCTGATTGCTCACTCAGGGTTGCTAGATATAAGTACAGGAGCAATAGTATGAGAGGGGGACATTGAGGCAGCCTCTCATTTCAAAAATCCTTATCTGAGGGAATTGTCTCCATTTTCAAGATATCCTCCTCTTGGGGATTTTCTTCATCCTCATAACAAGCCTTGAGGACCAAGAGGACTTTGGCCAGGTCTTTCCCTTTTCCTTTGAAGGTGTAAGTGGCTAAATCAGAGATAGGGTGTGGAGGTGCCTCTATGGCCCTGATTTGGGCTGGATTATGAGGTGGGCAGGGTGGGACAGCAGTGGAGGTGGAGGCAGGGTTACAAGGGTAGTTTCTAGTAGAGCATCCTGACTTCTTACAGATAAAACATAATCGATTTTTCAAACAATGGGCTTGCTCTACTGGCAAGAGATTGAGCACATCAATATTCATAGCATTAGGATCTTTTGAGGTGGAGGGTTTGGCACTTCCTCTGGTGAAAGCTCTGATACCTTTCTTCAGCATGTTCTGGGCATTGTAGGTGTCATGTGCAGTTTGAGCTTTGTCAATCCATTCCTTGAGGGTGGTGGAGTGGGTCCCTTCAAGGAGGACTTTGTCAGCAAGGTGGGGTTTAATCCCCATGCCAATGTAGTACATCAGGGTGTTCTGGTTGGTGATGCCAGAGAGGCTGGCTGTGGCTTGGAAATCAATGATGAACTCATGAAATCCATCCATTCACTCTCCTTCTGCATTAGTTCCTGCCTCTTGTCTGAGAGAGGAGCTTCTGATGGGCTTAAGCTATGCAATTGTAGGGAAAGAATGTGGTGGTGAAGTCTGTGGCGAGTTCATCTGGTTTTTTCTTGGTTTGGGCAATGCTTGTGTCTTCAATTTTATCAAACCACTTCTCAAAGAAGGTGGCTCCTCATCCATTGCTCATTTTGTTGAGCATAATCATAATCTTAGTCTTTTCATCATAGACCTGGTTATTGATGGCAAAGTAGGCCTTCATGGCCTTAATCCATCGAGAAGCTTCCTCAGATTTTCCTGAGAAATCTGCAAGGAGTCCAGTGCAGATTTCCTTTGAAATGGGGGTGGTAGGATTGAACATGGCTGGTCTGACAGGTGGTGGTGGTGGTGGTGAGGCAGGTGGTTGTTGCCTAGGTGATACAACAGTAACTATTCCTGATGGTGCAGTGATGAGTTGTCCAGATGACACTGGGGATAGCTGGGACCCTGATGGCACAGAGGTTTCAGATGAGCTTGGAGCAAAGACAGAAGTGGCTGAGGAAAAGGGGTTGGCTAATCAGTGAGAGGGGGGAAATGGGGTTTTCCTAGTAGGGCAAGCTGAAGGCCCAACAACTCTGTGAGAAGATTGAGGGAGGGAAGGATCAACAGGAGGATGGGTGGCAGCCTACTATTCCCTTCTAATGGATGGCAAGGAGGAGGGTTCCCTAGAGGGATGAGCTGAGGGGATGTTGACATCTGAGTCAAGTTCTTCTTCTTCTTCAGGATGTTGGCTCCAGATGGAGCAGAGGGCATAGTCAATGGTTTCTTCTATGGTGGGAAAATGTCTCCCTGGAGAGGGAGGGACAAGGAAAGCTAGTTCTTTTGTTATGCTAATGCATCAGCACTTCACCAAAACTTGAACTGAGACAGCTACACAAGGTGTGGCAACCTTGAGTCTTGAGTAGACACTCAGTCAGTTCACCCAGAACAACTGGAGGCAAAGAACTAGCATTTGTATTGCATAGAACTAGCTTGGAGTACAGGGAAGGTGGAACATGACTATATATACTAGAAGGAAATCTGATGACTAAGAAAAGGAAAAAGTGAGAATGTTTGATGTATGACTGAGGGGACATGTTACCACCAATAGAGAGATATGGTAAGAGGAGACATTGTTCACAGGTGAGAGTTAGAGAGAGGACATGACAGAGAGACAAAAAGAGAGAAAGGAGATGAAGACATCAGCATACAATATAGGTATAATAATGAGAAAAAGGGAAAAATGACTGACCCATGTCTTCAGACATTGCAACACAAACAGACAGGTACACATGACTGTAACATCAAGCCCCTGTGGAGAGGGTGGACCAGGTGAATAGGGTGGGCCTGCTTACCAGTCAGAGTCCAAATTTTGCTGTGTCAGAGTAAAAGGAGGATGGACTGTTGTTGGAGTTACAACCACAACTTGAACCACCACCACCACCACCATGTTCAGCAACAGCAACAGCAGCAGGTCCCCAAGCCCAGCCCCAACCATCAAGGAGCAGGAGGCCCAACTCCAGGCACAGCTCTGGCAGCTAGAGCAATGGAAGGAGCAAGAGCAGGCAGTGTGAGCATGGCATGAGGCCAAAGAATGAAGACACCAGGAGCAGGAGGAGCAAGCAAGGGCAAAGGCAGAGCATGTGTGGATGGCAGAGGAGGCACAACAGCAGTGAGAGCAAGAGGCCAAGGGCAAGAACAAGGTGTGTAACAAAAGTCACAATGCACAATGGGAATGCTAACATGACAGCAGATACATGCAGAGACCCCTGACTCTGAGGGAAGTGAGGGCAAGCAAAGGATGCCCAGGGGGAAGAGGAAGCAGCAAGAGGCAGACCTGTGTGAACAGTGCATGGCATGGGAGGCAGAATGTATGCCACCACCCTCAGGGACAAAGAGGACTGCCTACATGGGGTGTGTGCAGGTGCACATGCTCTGCAAGCAGAAGGGCAAGGAGGGGTTGCCACATGGAGGAAAGCAGAGGAAGAGGCTGTGCCCTGTGGTAGAGATCCTGGTGACAGGGTTGTTGCAAGGGAAAGGGACTGTGGAGGGGAAGCACATCCAGGTGCTTCCCCAGATCATGGAGGTGATTGAGAGGATCACCAGCATCCTGGAGGAGAAGGAAAAAGATGAAGAGAAGGAGAAGGAAAAGAAGGAAAAGGAGGTA